>MKEJ01082633.1:0-10541 GCA_001753735.1 Embelia ribes | reverse complement strand
ATCCTTGTTAAAAACTGGAAGCTTAAGCCCTAAAAATTTATTTCAAATCTTATTCAAAATTCTTAAAATTAAAATACTGATTTATTTTGAAACTATTAATTTTTTTAGTTCCTTTTTCAAAAATTAAGCTTTTATCAAAACTGTATCCATATTTTAAAACTAAGTGTTAAATTTTTTTTTCTCAACTATAGTTTCACATATTTAAAAATGACTGGAACATTTCAATATGTGTGTGTGTGTATATATATATATATATATATATATTAAACCTCTACTGTTGTTTGTCCGCACTTGTCCATATTTGTGACCGCAAAGTTGTCCACACACGGTCACGTATCCGCATACGGATAATATCCCGTCCGCATACGGTCAATCGATTGCATACGGTAGTGTTTGTTCACATACGGACGAACCTCGGATCACGATCTAGTAGCCAATTATCTTCATGATTTTCAATACACTTTCTTTACTATAAATAGGCATATAATTATCATTTTCATTCATTCCATTTCTCTTCTCTTTAAATCATCTACATACATTTACATCCTATCCCAAACATGGCCCGAACTAAAACACCAGGACCACCTCTCTTTACACCTCAACATACTCGTCTAGAATAAATTGAGCGCATGCTCATAGGCAGTGAACCTAACGAACCCTAACCTACACCAAAAATCAAACCCAAAGTTCATCAATAGTTTTCAGAAGAAGAACTCGATTCGAATGATGAGAAAGATGAAGAAGCCGGCTGGTGACAGGGATAACAGTGGTGATAACAACGGCGACGATGATCATAATGATGGTAATTACAATGCCTTTCACTTAAACGAATTACGTTACCAAGACGAATATTGCTTTTTCGAAGTCATTCTCGATATTTGGATAAATAAAAAATCTTTTGATAAATACGAAATTACCCTAATTTGGTTAAATTTTTTCAAAGAACAAGACTGGGATGGTATTATTAAAATGCGTAAAAATACGCATCCCGATCTCGTAAAAAAGTTTTATGCCAATCTCACCATTACGAAAAACTCAAACGGTACATCTTTACTAGTATTCATTCACAGGTTAATGGCAAAGTTTTAAAATACAATTCAAAAGATTTATCTAAAATTTTTGGCTTAAAAGACCACTCTCAAAATGGACTTTTTTTTATCGCGAATGTATCATGTCTTGGGAAACAATTTTTGATAGTACCCAAGACGAAGTTGGGCGTGATCTTTTCAAACCTAGAGTCACAAACGCAAAATTTCCGGTCGCTAGTCATCTCAAATTCCAGGATATTTTTTTGCAAATATTTATCATTAGAAGCATTCATCCCTAAAAGAGCAAAAATGACAACGTATCCAATATAATGAGTTTTCTCATCTATGCCATAAAACATAAAATGCCAATCGATATTATTTCTATCATCCTCAGTTTTATGGATAACGAGCTGAAAAGTAGCAAATTCCCCCATGGTATAGCTCTGACATGTCTTTTTCGAAATGCCAGGGTAGATTTTACGGGCGAGGACGTAATTATACCTACCAGGTATGGCTTCTCCATCCTATGTCTGACTCAAGCTGGGATGACATTTGACTCTTCGAAGAAGGAGTGGAGTTAGGATGGGCATGTGGTGGCAAGTGCCTCCATAGATCCGTTGAGTGTTGATCCAGCCATCTTCACTAGCATCTACGGGTCCGAAGTCGTTGCCATTGGTAAGAAAGGTCGAGCTCCCAAGACTATTGAGATTAGTTCTTTGAGGGGAAGGAAACGAGCATTCTGATTAATCAGTTGCTCCTTCAGAGACAGTTGCAGACGGTTCTTCTTCTAGAGATCGCCGGAAGAAATCTCTCATGGCTACAAGTTCATGAATAAAACCACTTCTAAGCTATTTCATCCTCTCAACAAAGCACAACAGACGTGCATGATCCTTCTTGATAGAATCGTTATCTGTTCAACTACCCTAGTGAGTGTCCACCCACGAATTTATTTGACTTTGTTGAAAGTGGTGATAATGAGGAGGAGATTGTTGTCTCTAGTGAAGAGGACTTAAGTTGATTTTGCTGATGACAAAGGGGGAGAAGACTTGCTCTAGCCCTAGACTCGCTCTAGCCCTAGTCCTAATCCTAAACTTAGTCAACTTAACCTGCATCTACATTTTGCATATGTTTTTTGCTTTTTCTATTCTTATTTCTGCACTTTGTTTATGTACTCTGTTCTTCTTCTATGTTTATAAATGAACTTATAAATTTTTTTGATATCTTTCGCAATAAATGTTATTGTTGATGGATCATAAACTTGTTAATATACCTTTTTAAAATTCGTATATATATTAAGGGAGAGTCTCAATTAAATAAATTATTTTGAAGTTGTCATCATAAAAAAGGAGGAGATTGTTGACCCTACTTTTAATATAATATAGTTTGATGATAACTAAATAATTCATTTAATTAATACTCGATTATGTTAATTATTTTGATTATATTTCTAATGTTTATTAGGTATTTAAGGAATCACAATTGAGCAAACATCTAAACAAATTTTGACTGCATATGGACGAGAAGTGTCTGCACACAAACAAAGGTCCGTCCGTATACGGACAAAGGCTGTCCGCAAGTGGATGCCAGTCTAGCCACACACGGACAAGTTGACAGTATATGGGTGAGAAGCTAAAAGCCTACGGATAAGTGTCTGTACACGGACAAGAGGCTGACTGCGTATGGTCATGATTAGATAATGAAGATTGTTAATTTTACTACCATGTCTCGATGATTATTGCCATATCTCAGCCCAATCTTGAACTATATAAATAGAGGGTTTCTTCAACAATTCAATTCATCCCTTCAAGCTCTCTCATCTCTCTAAGCAACAATAACAAGCTTAAGCATTTTATCTTATAGTTATTCATATTTAACTTGTAATATCCTATACTCAAGAGTTTCGACTTCAATATTTTTTGAGTATAAGGATTCGCTTCAAATTCTGTCTTAAACTATTAAAGTTGTAAGGATATACTCACATTTGAGGAATTGTCTCAAATACAGTGGTCAACAACCGTGAAGCTGATTGGGTTGTGACATTATCTTGGTGATAAAGGAAGCTTAAGCAATACTTGGGAGTATGGATGTAGGGGATCAACTGATCTTTGGTAGAACTATTATAAAACTGAGTTTGTAATCTTTATCCCTTTTATTCTTTGCATATTCTTTAGTATTAATTTTATAGTGTTATTTTAGATCAAAAAGCTCTTAAGTTATTTTCAATACAATTCATCCCCCCCTCTTGCATTTGCCTAAGGGACAACACACACTTTGAAAATAGATGATCAAAAAAGAACCTTTTAAAAAAATACTTGCCTGACAAAGTAAGGCGATGATAATTGAATATGACTAATTTGTTTTATTTCAATACTAGTATTAGTGAAGAAGCTTTTATTTGACTTTAATATGTACTCCATATAGGGTAGGGTGGGAGGGTTGATTATGATGATCAATTAATCAATGGTAAATTCTTACAAAAGTGTGAGAAAAATCGCAAGCGCTGACAATAATATTATGCATACGCATTGATTAGTCATTAAAACTGTATTAACTAAGAGTATAATGCAACACATTTAAGTTATTTATCTTACATATATTGTGTTAAACTTGTTATATTTCGATATTACAGGTTTTGATTTATTTGATGCAAGTAAAGAGATTAAGTAGACATTTTACGAGATAGTTGATGCAACAGAAAAGATGCATAGATTTTCAAGACTCAAGGCGACGATTTTGGGCTATTGAAAGACTTGCAAATGAGTAAAAGTGATAAAGGAAGTGCAAAAGAGAAAGTTAGAGAGTCTGCCAACTAATCAATCCAATAGCACTTGGATCAATCCAAACCATCAAACTAATCGATCCAACTGCTTCCGATTTACAAACTGATTCAGCAAAGGATAAAAAGAGTTTTAGGAAGTTTTTGATATTTGTAAATCAGGAAACTCTAGAATAGGCAATTTTTAGTATTATATAGATGATTGATTTCATTGGTTATGGGGAGTTTCTTTCATTATCCATTCAAATTATTCTTCTTCCTATCATTCTTGGACGTCCTTTTTTGGTAACATCTAATGCATTTATCAATTATCGTAGTGGTGCGATGGAGATTTGTAAGGATAAAGGAAGGCCTTATTAAATATATTTGATATCTAACCAGCCTACAAGTCGAGTGATACGGCGGAACATGATGAGTTTTTACTAGCATGAGAGGTGGCCTCTCGAGTTAGACAAGATAGAGTTATTATAGAGCAAACTTGATTTAATGAGAAAGTACATAGAGGAAAGTATGATAAAATTGGTGGAGTAAAGATAAATTATTTTTTTGGACACGGCATAAAGATGAATCATACTTTGATAGATGAGGGATTAGTTAAAAAAAAAATTAAGACTAGGTATCCGATTAGGTTGGGGGAGATGATGATAGGTCATTTGGAGATACTACACCTATAATTCAATAGAGAAGATATGTACAACGTATACGCAGTCGAGTGGATCTTGGCAATCCAATCGATTATGGTTGAATGTATTATTTTTTATTAGGCATTGTTATATGTATTACGTTCTTTTTCTTTTTCTTTTCATTTTCAATTTTTTCTTTTCCTTTCTTTTATTTATTTATTTTTTGTTTCTTTTTGTTTCGTAGTCTACCTCTTTACTTTATTAAATATAGGGACTATGTTTGGTTTAAGTTGAGGGTGAATGCATCAATTTCATATGTTAGAAATTTTGGGCAAACTTTTTTCAGAATTTGTGCTTAATGCAGGGTTTTAGTATGAAATTGGTAATCGATTTTTAGGTAAAATTTTTCTTTCTTCCTTTTCTTTTGTTTTATTTTTTATAGTTTTTTTTTATATTAGCTGCTTGGTTTTTAGTGTTTTTATCTTACTATTATCTAGCATGTATTATTTCAGGTTTATATTCTTTATCATATGTTGATGATGGATGCGATATGTTTTATATTGTTTATTCGACATGATACGATAAGCCCATTTCTTTTTGGTGTATAGTCTGTATTTTTATAGGTTTGGTATTGAAAAGATACACAAAATTGGGGATATAAGTAGTAGCAATATTTTGAGGAAACAACTACGCTATTTTTGCACACTAATTATTATTTGGTACATTTTTTCATTCCTTCTTTATTACATATTTTTACAGTGTATTTTACTTTGTTCTGTCTTTATCTTATTATTGCATTTTAGCATATTATGATCATAGCTGTGATAGCGAGAATTAAGAATAAACTAGTAAACGATCAGGTTGGGGGGTTTGAGAATAGTCTCGGTTGTGTGTGCATTTGAGTTTTAAATATTTAAAAATAAATAAACAACACAAAAACCTAGGCTGGATGAAGCTTTCAAGAATGCTGAGAGCAATGGCAGCGGGTTATTTGCAGACTTTGTCAAAGTATGTGACAATACATGGGAACAAAATCCAATCAACATTTAGAAACTCATTCAATTTCTACGTTACACAATTAACTACAGTTAAAATTTTAAGTACAAACATTTCCGTGGAATTTAACCCATAGGGCTCCGTTTGCTCAAGGATTTCTCGTAGAATAACAAAAAAGAAAAGAAAACCTTTTTACAAAAGCTCATGGATGAAAAAATAATATTTTATTTTACTACACAATTTCGCAGAAAAAATTCTTACAGCAAAGGGGAAAGGTAGTCATTAAATTCAATAAAAAAGAGATAAAATAATAAAGTATAAAGTTTTTGAACATCGGGTTGGTTTCCTTGCACCTGTTAGGCAAAAGTTAATTTAGTTTTAATAAAAAAAAAATTGATTCATCAAGCTTAAAATTTTAAATTTTTTTTTATCAAAATAACATAAAAAAACTCAACTTGAGAGCCAAGAAGTTAAAATCATTCCAGTTTTAAGCGAAATAACAAAACAGCTTGACCTCAAAGCTGCAACGGGATAAGCCCACTATATCCTAACATTGAAAATTACGAGTATAGTGCTGAATACAACTTCAACCAATTTCGTGTAAACAAAGAGTAGCCTTCCCTGGAAACAAAAAAGACATGCACCATATAACTGTAATCATTTCCAAATACCGAACCACACATACATTCTACAGTTTGCATATCAGTACCCAACACATCTTGCAAGCACCATTTTACTCCCTCAAAATCCAATTAATTATGCATCTTAAAATAAATCCATGTCCTACTCATTGTCAGGACCAATCAACCTGTTCAAGAGTCTTATGAACAAATGAAAAGCAACTGCCCAAAAAAGTCAGCAAATAGAAGATAGCCAGCCCTCCCCCTTGTGCAATTACAACTGATAATGAAAATCAATCAATTGGGAGCCAGGTATTCGCTAGACCAAGCTTGGTAAACAATGGGCCAGAATAGGATGTGTTATCGCACCACTTCTAGGTATATATATGAATACAAAACCTCAGATAAAGGTACTGCAAGTTACTGCAGTCTTGAAAAGAAGATTAGGAGAGGTTATAGGAAGAAGAAAATAGAAACTACAAAGTCATACAATCCCCCGTACTCGTATTATTCAACCATACAATCAAGTCAATACAACTACAACATCTTGTAGATAAACCGTTCAAGATTAATGAAATCTGGAAATTGTCACAAGACCATCAATAACTCAATTAACATAAATTAACCAAATCAACTAAATATATGTTAAATTCTCCACAGACGCCCGCTTGGTATAGGTATGGATTAGGGGATATTAGGTAGCACTAGTTACAATCAATTCTGCACCAAAAACATACAAAATCCGAAAGACAATAACAAAAAAGCAACTAACTCATGGTGGTGCTGTGCAAGAGGAATAGATCGTCAAGCTTGTCGAATAGGAAGATCGGTGGAGGGCGGTGAGGTTGTTGAGGGAGCCTGAACAAAGAGAGAAGGAAGGATCTGAAGCTAACTAGTGGGGTATTATGGTACAAGTCATCATATATACTCATCTTATTTAGTACCGGTATGACTAGTATTATCTCCCGTAGGTAGTGCTAATACACCTCTGAATTGGTACTATTGGTACCAAACAGTAATTAATACTCATTGTAAATAGACACCCACAGTGACAATACTGTACCCTCTTTAGTACCCTTCCTAAAGGCTCTGAGTAACACCAAAGTAAAGTTGTGTACCAGAATTCATTAAATTCATTCAAACTGTTCTACTCAGGATAATGCATGGCTATGCATTACCTGCTTCAGTATAAACTTGATACCTTGCTGGGATACCCTGCCTAACAAAATATCAAAATACAGTTCAACAGGATAGATAACTACAAGAAAATTTATAATTAATTTATGATACATGCAAAACCATGTTATTAATCTGGGTCATGCCCAAGAAATGTCAACAAATGAAGTCACATATAGAAACTAGGCGAAGGTTCACCATTTTGGCAAGGAGGGTTAATTGCAACCCAAAAATTCTCGAACCTAAGCTCTTCACCTTTACATACGGATGAAGTAATCACAACTTACAGGCTTGAGATAGGACATACTCCACCAATATAGCAACAGTCAAGCAGTTCAACACTGAAATAAATACCAAACCAAGCCATCTTACGTCAAGTACCTACATAAAATATGACGAAAATTAAACTTAATTAGACCACGCATCAGAATGTGGTAGCTGAGCAAAGTAAAGGAAAGCGAGTGGAGGTTTATGAAAAACGTACTCACAATCTAATGATCTCAAATCAGTTCCAAAAACCTAAGCCCCAAAGCATTGCATCAAATCATCATCGAGCAAAAAGTCTATGTCACTCGTATCTAATGAACCAGTGCCCTCAATTCCAAGATGGAAAGGACTGTTGAAATCACCAAAATCAAGTGACAGGCTATTGATTGGAGAACCAAACTGATTGGCAACTGGTCTATCTTGCTCATTTTGAAAGGGGGTTTTCAAATACTGATGCATATCTCCGCCAGGAACATCATTCGCATTTGTATGTAATGCTGGCATATTGATCCCGGAATCAGTAGGCCTAGCCCATGGTCCATTAAATGCCCTGTGAGACTGCTGCTCATTGGGTGCAAATCCCACAGATGAACTGTAAAAATCATACAAAGGTTCTTGATACAACATAGAATCTTGAGGTCCATTTAGAAAATCACTATGTTGACCTTCATTTTGCAGTCCAGAGGGTTGAGTTGAGATATACAATGATGGCCTCCCACCAACAACCATGTTTTGTGAAGGTATTTCACCATTGTGATTAAAGGCTGAGATTGGTTCAACTTCAGATACTGGTAATTGGAAGTGACCTTGAATATCATTTTCCATTGGCCTCACAGTTTCAACTCTTTCATTTTCTTGTTGGTTTTCGCAAGTGAGCTTGTTTATATTAGTCTGGTTCATATCAGGGAGAGAATTCCTTTGTTCATCCTGTAGATGGCCATTATAAAATGGTTCAACCAGTTGATCAGCTGGGATAGATCGTTTTCGCGGTCTTTTCTTTTTAGGTTCTTTCTTACCCTTTAGGGATTGCAGTGCAGTATTTTCAGTCTGCATAGTTGGGGCCAAATCAACTGACTGATCTCTCCTTTCATCTTTAGACGAAACAGACCCCATACCATCATCACTACCCTCAACATCATAGTTGCTATCGCTACTATCAGCAGCTTTTCTTTTTCCACCATGAATACCATGAGGTGACCCTGTTAAGCCAGATCCATTATTGTCACTACTAGGTTGCACGATAAGAGCTTCTTCTCTGCTTAAAACCCCTAACCAAATTGAGCTCTCCTTAGCAGTCATCTTATCTTGCAAACACTTAGACTGTCGTACTAGCCTACGTACTTTTGCCATATCTGGTGACATGTGCTTGATCACAGCTGTCAAAACCCCAACCTTCCACATCTTCTTCAAATCGTGTGGCTTCTTATACGGTGGGCTCTGGCCTTTAGGTAATCCCAGTTTTATCCACCAATCTTCATTCCCCATGGGCCACCAAGGCGGAGGTTCACCTTTATCTAGAGGGTACTTCCTCTGAGGTGGATCACAATGCTGCATCAATGACGACAAAAGAGACCCTAAAGTCGCATCTTGCAAATCTTGCAAGATGCTCTGAGCGAACCCTTTCTGGAAACCCTCCCCTTTTTCTTTCTCCAAACACTCGGCCTCGTACTTGGCAATAGCCGCAGGCCCATTCTTATCGAACTTCACTTTTTCTTTCCACCAAGCCCTAATATTATCCGATGCTCCACTAACGGGCTTACCCTTTTCTGGGATTATACCATACACAAAACCACGGGCTTTGCACACCTCCATAAGCTTCAACATATACTTCAATATACCATCCTGAGCTCGTGACATTTTCTTCCGTCTAGCTTGGTCGGTTGTTTGCTTCGGTTTTTGTTTCTCCAAAGCTTGTTGGGCTAAAAGCTTCTCTCTTTCTTTGATCCTCTTGAGCTTGATTCGGTCCTTCCACATTCGCCTCTGCAAGTCTTCTGCTTCGATCTCTTCATCGCTTACATCTTTCTCCTCGCCTCTAATCTCGTCAACTTCAATGTCAGAATTGTCGTCCAACCCACCATCATATGCTGTAAACTGATCCATTGGAATCTGAATTATAATGCTAGCTACAAAAAGCCCCAATCCAATTGAAAAACTTAGTAAGACGACGTATTTTCCTTTTCATAAAGCTCAAAAAAGTCTCTAGAGTGGTTCAATGAGTAGCCTCTACAACAAAATCACGACATTGAATTAAAATGAAGGTAATTGCGTCCAGAATGCAACAAGTACACAATTAAGGCTTGTTTGGTTACTGCTTTTAAGCTCAAGACTATCTTCTTTTTTGCCTAAAACTCAGACTGTATTTGGATGTCCATCATTTAAGCCGAACTGCTATGCTATTTAGGCTTCAATAAGCCGGAAGTTTTGAGCTGGTCAAACAAACACTAGCTTTTATCTTTTTTCTTAAAAGCTACAACCAAACAAACCCTAGTAGAATATAAACCTTTGAAGTAACAGAGAAATTTAATTTCCAAATTTTCATCCCCGGGTTGAAAAAAGAAATGAACATAAAGTTGCATTTGGCAAGGGGGAGATTTTTTTTTTTAATAATTATTTCCCTTGGAGATACCTTTGCCCGATAATTTCAACTATTCGAAATTATCTATAATTGAGAACTTGAAACGACAACCACATGACACAACACAGAAATCATAATTCATAAGAGCAAAAAAAGGAAAAACTAAAATATGGATGCAAAAAATGCATATATTTAAAGAGAATCATATCACATGCGACCAAAAAATCATATCAAATTCGAGATTAGAAAAAATATTCAATTAAAATTGAAATAGAATAGAAGATTTGGAAAAAAGGTTCGAGGGTGAGTAACTTCTGATATATTTACCTGAGATCAATCAACCCACAAAATTATGGGCGATTAGGGTTTGATTCTGGAATAAATTTTCAGGAATTAAGAATAAACAAAAAGAGAGAATAGAATAATCGCAAATTAGCTAATCGGCCTCCAGAAAGAGATTACAAAGAGAGAGAGAGAGAG
>MKEJ01082628.1:0-14791 GCA_001753735.1 Embelia ribes | reverse complement strand
AATTACAATGAATAAATAAACTCCCACATGATATCACGAAAAATCCATCAATTCAACGCTACGTGAAACCACCTAACACTCGACGAATTTTGATCCGAGAGAAATTTCCTTGCCCAATAACGTCTTCATTGGAACCACTCTCTACCTTCACTAGGATTTTTACCGCTCATGAAGACTAGGAGTTTTCCTTATAATAGCCCTCCTACAGATCTATCTTCCATAAACCAAGATACCGAGTATACGAGAGACCCCTCACATCACTAATAATGAGAACCCAATAAAACCCAACCTCTCCACCATGGGGCAAAGCCCTCCACCCCAAACGAGGAAAATCCTCACAAAGTTGACCATTTATGAGTATCTCATTTATCTTAATACACGTTCCATATAGTATATATAAGATACACAAGGAAATAGAACCTAAATAGGAAACAAATAAAATCAAATTTTCACAAACAAATTTCCATGATCCATCACCCTGCAGGGTTGGTGATTCATCACCCAAAGGCTAAATGTGATTTTTAACTTCTATTGATTCCAAACTCACCCAAAAATATTCCAAAACTCCCGCTATCTATTTCAATCCCAAAACTCCGTGTGCACTTGGATTTTAAGTCAATCTCCCAACAAATATTACGACGGTTAAGGTCATGTACACCTCCATTGCAACCTGAGGGTAACGGATTTGCACCTTTGAAACAACAGGTAAGGCTGCGTATTCTTCAGGAGAATACATAAATTACATCAGAATCAGCCCAATTAACTTTCTATAATAAGTTTCTAAGAGTACATATTCTTCAGGAAAATTTCCTTGCTACTTCGGACTGATTCACCAGATGCATTTTCCGTACTGCTACTGTAGCAGTAAAGAAACAACAGAATCATGATTGAATGTACCCTTAAATTCACTAAACAGAAAACTTAAAAAGTTACCTCAATAGTATGGTAGTCGATTAACATAATCATTTCATTTACTACAAGAGCCTTGAGTTCAAGCCCTACCTCAGAGTATAAACAAAATGAATAGAATGTGAGTCAACATCATAGCAGGGAGCTCAAGAGCGTAGTATATAAAAGAGAAAGCAAAACAGAGCCGAGCCAGATTTTCAACACTTGATTACTAAGTAAGCCCTAAAACCAAACCCTGAATTGGTACATTTATGAACTGAAGTCACAAAATTAAGCGAAGCAGCAAGGAACTTTTAGTCTAAGGAGTTACAAGTAACAACTGAAATTAACCGCCTCAAGAATTTATTTCTCCTTCTCATAGTCGTGTGTTAAATGCTCTACATAACTACATCAAAGTTTAATAACAAACATATTGCAAATACAATCACAACATAAGCAGGGGAAAAAATCATACTGTCAGAACCCATACTCGACACCTGTCTTCCTTGTACTAGTTCAACCGCTTACTCCAGTAGCTGTTACCTGCATTAAAGTAACCAAAAAAAGGAAGAAAAGACAACAAAGTTTCAGCTCTCGAACAGAAGTGCTCTTCAAATGTGAAAGTTTAAGCATAAAATCACTAGGGCTTCTTAGGATACATGGACTTCAAATAGGGATTTGCGTATTTGAAATCCCTGTAGATATGTATGTTGGTAGTCGCGCACGAGCCCCTAATTTTGGATTCACCCTTGCACTTGGCCTAGGACATCATGGATTTCTAATGACTAGTGTTTACAAACGAATTAAAATCCACATCATAAGCCACCTCAAATCACTCTATGGACTTATTGGTGTCATATAAAGTTAGTCTCCCTACTTGCTAGGGCTGCATCTCCTTCATATTTCATCCAAATCCCAATGGGTTTGAAATCCATGTAACCAAATGGAGCCTATAGAATACTTTCTATAGTCAGTTGACATAAGGTAACATGGAAAATAAAATTGTAATGGAATAGTGTATAGCAGAATTTACCTTAGGATTCGATTTGGGTTGAAAAATATTCCCATTCCCAGTAAACGACTTCTCAACTTTCATACTCGTTTATGGTTTCGGTTAAGGGCAAAGGGCCAGCATCCAATCTTGTAAGGACTTCTGGTACGCCAGCAGTGTCTCTAATTATCTGCATCAAAGCCACCAGAAAGCAGAAATGCTAAAGAAAGGATTCAAGTGAAGACACTTTTTGAAAATAAAATATTGTATTACCATAATTTAAAAAGAGGGAAGTCAAATAACATTGAACAAAAGTCGAATATAAAAATTCAAAATTCATTATCTTGAGTTTATAAGTATCACACTGAGATCAGAGGCGGATCAACAAGAGCAGCGGCCTAAGTCAACATTCCATTTAGGGGGCCTCTTTAAAAATTTTAAGCAAAATAAATGTGGATTTTGTAGTGTAATTTCAGAATAAAAAAATAGTTGGTTAGGAATTGGATATCATTAAATTATAAAATAATAATATTATAGAGATTTAATTCTATGTAAAAATATATATGCATAAAAAAGTTTTATGCAAAACCAATTGCTAAAGAATTCCAAAATTTGGGCCTTTTTTATCAGTAAATCCACCTATTTATTTCATAATACATAGCCTGTCTCAAATCAAGAAGAGGAGGTTGTGGTAGGTTGACGGCTAGCTATAAAAAATATTCAAGTCACATGAAATGAAACCAAATAAAAAATTCCATTTGGTCGTTCCCTACTCAGCGAGGTGCTATATCGGACCCCGGGTGTGGTGATATATAGGTTGGGGTTGGGATGTTCCCCACGCGATGCGCTACATCGGACCCCAGATGTAATGACAAATTGGCAAGGGTTCAAGTTAGGACATTTCCTGAAAGCGAAGTATCATATCGGCACCAGGGTGTGGCAAAAAATAGGCATGGATTCTCACATTTGCATGGACAAGGTCGAATAAAGAAGTTAGTCCATGACAATAGGGTTCATTTGGTATCTTAAAACATAGGATTCTTGACTAGTCGGCTCGCAGAGATTGGAGAAATGATAAATGGTGCGTCTACAGGAGAATAAACGGATTGGTGAGAAATCAAGATAGATAACGCGATTGGGTTATAAGCTATATTACAAGGATAAGGATCAGAATATAAATAGGATAGGAATAATTGTTTCTAAAAACTCACAAAAAGATGTAGTCGAAGTGAAGAGACAAGGTGATCGTGTTTTACTTATTAAGTTTGCATTAAGTAAGGAAATTATAAATGTGTTAAGTGTTTATGCAACTCAAATAGGTCTGGATGAGACAAATAAGAGAAAATTTTGAGAGGATTTAGAAGAGATTACGAGAAATACTAATCAAGATAAGCTTTTCCTTAGGATCTTAACGAATATGTGGGTGAAGGTCGCGATGATTTTGAACGAGTACATGGGGGATATGATTTTGAAGATAGAAATGGTGTTAGAGATTCTATTTTGGAGGTTGCTACAATTAGGAAAAGAGAATCACATTTTGTGAAATATAAAAGTAAGGCAAATGCTAGTCAAATTGATTTTTTCCTTACTAAGAAAGCGGATAAAAGGTTATGCAAGGATTGTTCAAGCAGAGAGTGTCGCCACGCAATAAACTCTTAGTTTTGGATGTTTGTATACAAAGCTGACAAAAGAAAGAGTACCGAGTTCAAGAACCAAGTATTAAGTGGTAGGAGTTGAAGGATATGGAAATGACAGCCTTTAGGGACAAGGTAATTAAAGAAGTTGATTAGGAGAGTGAAATAAATATAAATGCAATGTAGGCGAAGATAACACAGTATATAAAGAGAGTGGCTAAGGGGACACTTGGTGAATATATGGAAATAACGTCTCCCTGAAAAGAAATCTTAGTGGTGGACCGAAAAAGTAGAAGAAGAGGTTGAAGCAAAGCAGCGAAGTTATAGAGAGCTCAAAAAGTGTCAGGATGATCACATTTATGAGAGATACAAATAAACAAAAAGGAAAATTAAAAGGGTCAACCGCAATGCAAAGATTAAAGTTCATGATAAGCTATATAGAAAATTAGATTTAGAAAAAGGAGAAAAAGAGTTACATTAAATCGTGAGATTGAAGGATAATAAGAGCAAAGATTTGAATGATGTGATATGCATAAAGAGTGTTAATGACAAGGTGTTGGTAAAAGATGAAGAGATAAAATAACGATGTAAAGATTACTTTGATAAACTTTTTACTGGTAATCAGACGAGCAATCTAGGTGATATCACGACTCATTTGGAATAGTTCACTGCAATTTTATGCGACAAATTAGGGAATGTGAAATGAAAGAAGTTTGGAAAAAAATGAAGATGAATAGAGCGGTCGGACCATATGTCATCTCTATCAAGACTTGGAAAGTTTTGGGTGATGTAGGGATAAGATGGCTAATAAAGCTCTTCAATACAATTTGATGCACTGGAAAGATACCCAATGAATGGAGAAAGAGTACTCTTACCTCTATATAAAAAAATAGTAATATACAAAATTGTTCAAACGATCGTGAGATTAAACTTATAAGCCATAGTATGAAACTTTGGGAGAGAGTAATTAAGTATGATTGATGTGGAAGCTACGATTTCGAAAAATCGGTTTGGATTTGTACTGGGAAGATCCATTACCAAATCAATTCATATACTTAGACAGTTGATTGATAGATTTAGAGAGGGGAAGAAATAGTTTTTAATGATTTGGAAAAGGATTACGATAGGGTTCCTAAAGTACTTTGATTGGTTTTGACAAAGAAGTCGATCCCTCTTAAATATATAAATGTAATCAAGGACATTTATGAAGGCACAACAACCAATGTCAAAACGTATGGTGACATCGTCTAACTTCCCTATTATGATAGGTTTGCATCAAGGCTCAGAATTATGTCATTTCCTATTTGCAATAGTAATGAACGAACTAATTAGATATATATAAACCAAAGTGCCGTGGTGTATATTATTTACTGATAATATAGTTTTAGTTAATGTGACCAGAGAGGACATAAATTAAAAACCAGAACTATGATGACAAACTTTAGAGTCACATGGTTTTAGGTTTAGTAGATCAAAAAAGGAATATATGGAGTGTAATTTCCATGGATAACGTATGTTAGACCCGATTGTAGTTAAATTAGATAGAGAACTGATATCCCAAACTAATCATTTCCATTATCTAGGATCCATTTTGCAGAGCAATGGTGGAATAGAAAGATGTGCCAATCATAGAACCCAAGCATGATGGATGAAGTGGAGAAGTGCTTCCGGGATTATTTATGATCGCAACATACCTTTACAGCTAAAAGGAAAGTTTTACGGGATTACGTTAAGACTAGCTTTATTGTATGGAACTGAGTGCTGGGATTTACATTAACAGAATTAACATAAGATGTAGTAGAGATGTGTATGTTGAAATGGATATGCGGGAAGATAAGGAAAGACAGAATTAGGAATGAAAACATATGAGAAAGGTAAGGTGTAGCATCAATTGGGAATAAGATGAGAGAGAATCATTTAAGATGGTTTAAGCATATAAGAAGGAGACCTATCAATGCATCAGTTAGAAAGTGTGAGACTCTTGATGTAGGAACAATGAGGGGAGGTAGAGGCGAACCTTTAACAACGTGGATGAAAGTGATAAAGAAGGATATGCGCATGGTAGAAATAGATGAGAAAATTGTTTTAGATAGAAATGGGTGGTGTCTACAAATTTTTGTTAACCTGATATCACATTTTATTACGATTTTATTTAGCCAGCCACAATTTATTGGAATTTTAAGGCTTGAACGATGATGATGATGATGATGATGATAGGCCTTTTTTATCAGTATTTTTTAAAAATAATAATTAAACTATAAGGAAAGATTGTTAAAACTTATAAAGAAATATTATTTCCATCATTATACTCCCTCCTCCGTCTACAAATAATTGCATATTTTGGTATGACACATTTTTTCAGGAAGTTTAAATTTACCTTCATTTTATATTCAAAAATATAAATTTGATTTTTTTTTAAATTCAAATATTAAATTGTTATATTTTAAAGCCTCCTAAAAATATATGTACGGTGAAAATGTGCAATAATTTGTGAATGGAGAGTATATATTTATATTTTTTAATGAAATATATATTTAATTTTAAAAAATAAAAAATATGGAGCTCCTTGTTTTTGGGGGGCCTATGGCAATTGACTCATTGGCATTGTGGGAAAGCCTATGGCAATTGACTCATTGGCATTGTGGGAAAGCCGGCCCCGATCAAGATTATCAAATAATGTGATGAGTAAGTGGCATACATGGCCTGGATCGGATACCCAATAACAGCGGGTGGAATCTGACCCCAAGCCACTACGATTTTGGTGCTCATCAAATGATTAACTTCCAGCCAAATGGGAAAGATATCAGACGAATGACATTTCCCATATCCGCCAAAATTTGTTAATATTCTATTGCAGCAAAGATTTATTATTGGAACAGAAAACAATACTTCCTAGTACAAGTGAACATGAACACACATAATTGGATAATTTTGTTACCAGTCACTCACAAATCTAAGTTCCGAATAAGTTTCTATAACCACATGCTCTCAAAGCACTCCAGAACATGTGTTGGACACTCTATGCAGCATGTTGAAGCTTTTACAAAAGAAGGAAGAGCTCTTTAGGTACGATGGGATTTCTCTAACATAATTGATGAAAATTTGTTACATAACCTGAAATGAATGCTGATAAAAGTCAATAGTTTGATCTAAGAAGCACCGATACGGACACGGGTACGGGTACGGGTACGGGTACGGATACGGATACGGATACAGTTGCGGACACAGATTCAAGAATTTTCAAAAAATTCTAGACACGGACACGGCAGGGATTTGGCATTTTTTTTTATTTTTTTTAATAACTTTTATAAGTTAGTAAAGTTATGTATTGGTTGTTTCAAAGTAATAACTAAACAATTATATTTTGTTATAATCTAATACACCTTACTAACGAGTATCAATTATCAAAAGGATCAAAAACATATCATGCACTAAAGGAATAAACCATTGAAACATGGTTTGTGAAAACCACCAAAATATATGACTGAAAATGAATAAAAATTGACCAAAATAGAAAAATGGTTGCAAATTGATCCGCTGAGTCCATGACAAATCCAAAATGAGTCCATCGTGTGTCCAAAGTTTAAATAATTAAATAGTATTTTGGACTCACTGCGTGGCATGTCAGACGCGTATTTCGAAGTATCCGCGGAGTATGTGTGTTCGATACTTGTCCGACACAGACACAACCCCTATTTTGGAGTGTCCGTGCTTCCTAGAGTTTGATCTTCCCTATCAAGTCCATGTAATGTATTATTTAGATGAATAGCCATGTTAGATGGATCTCGACGTTGACTAATAGAAGCAGCAGTTGAAACCTGCCAACAGGAGCATAGTTCAATGGAGCTTGGGTAACTCGTGATGGTTATGACAAGTTTTTTCAAGCTACAAAATAAACTAAATAAAACTGACCTATTTTCTTTCATATTATCAAATTCCCAAATTCAGTGGCCTTATAGATGCCATGACAGCCACATAGGAATTCAAGCCAGTTTGACAATAAAAACGCTTTAGACATTTTTTTTAATCACGTGAAATTTGCAACAAATTAAAGGTCATCAACAGCATCATATTTTTACTCACCAATATCTCATCATCAAGATAAGAAATCATGAATAATCTCTGAAAAGTTCCACCTACAAGGATATAACAAAGCTTAAAACATGTAGATAATCATTGGAAGGAAATAAAATATATACGAGAGGATTTACAAAACCATGATACCAAAAATATCCTACATACCGAAACTAACTTTTTTCTTAGGTAAAAAATTGCCATTAGGAAAATCATGAGTAAATATCATAGATCTGTAAACACAAATGGTAAATGGAAATAATCAGTCCATTACTTTGTTATTGGGATAGTAAGCACTAATTTGAAGAAAAAAATTCAAGTAATACTCGAGAAGGTGAACGCCAACAATCATACAGAAAAGAGCAAAAATGTAATGATCAATACGTAAATTCAGTTTAAAAGGCACTTACTCAGAGGGATTTTCAGCCCACTGGCCAGGGTATCCCTGATAGGAATGGGAAGCTGTTGCAAGGTGCTAGTTGCCTGACCAAATGCACCACGTAGTTGTTCAGGTATTGTCCCTTCATCCACTCTTGGTGTTTCAATAACCCCTTCAACATATTCCTCTTTCATTCTAAGAGGTCCTTCAACAGTTAATTGGGTAGAAACAACAATTTTGCTTTCTATCTGCATTTCACAGAACTGAATTTCTTAAAAAAACATAGAGTGAAAGAAATTACGCAAACAGACAAGTACATGTATTAAACTTTGATGTCTTACGCAGAGTATAATCAAAGATAAAATTCTCCACAATCAGATGAAGACAATAATTCTATGGAATAGCACTATATGCTAACAAGCACGAGCAGCTAGGTGGGCTTGCAAAGGTTCAAAAGAAATCCAAAACTATATTTCCTTGGCTTTTATCCACTCCTAAACAACAACTTGATAATGTTTCAGTTGAAACATTCGTATTGACCTGGTCATTTCAATGATCAAATAGAAAACAAAAATAACAAACAAATAATTTATTGACACTAACAACAGAACAGCGTTGAATGCCAAGGCAATGTCCACAAAGAAGGCAAATTAGCAAGGTGGTATGCAACAACTATTTGTGTTGCATATTGAATGGCATAAAGCAAGCTAGCAGATTTACCGAGTTAAAAAGTTTCATCAACACAGTTATTTTGGCATATCCATCTTTAATCACCACATCCATTTTGGACAAGTTTGCCACTGTTGACGGGAAACCCCTGTAGCAGAATCAAATGTAAAATATTAGGAGCAGATATAACATATAAACTTCTACTGGAAAGAAAACATTTTCCACACCCACATTTCAACTTACTAAGGATCGTGTACCGGAAATACGTGATTGTGTACCTGGATCAATCTCAACAAACACTGATAAGATAAAAACTTATTTTGACTTGAGTAGCTAGTTGTTAGCCGAGTTTGTTGAGATTGATTCCGGTACACAATCATGTGTTTCTGGTACACAGTCCTTAATACAATTCCTATCTAATCTCAGAATTCGAATGCTAATATTATAAAAATCCTGAAATAGGATTAAGGCGAAAATGCAAGGGGGAAAACCTTAAGCCCAAATATAAAAAAGAAGAATGTACTCACTGAAATAAGAATCTAGCGGCAAATAATCCTGGACTCCCAGATCCAAACCACTCAAAATTCCAACGGCCTTCAAGAAATGGAGACCTGGACAGCTGAACGAACAAGTAAACAATCCATACCATATCTTCGTATAACAAACTTTTCTGTTGAAAATGAACCTACGTTGTAGGACGAGGTGTCGGGTTGAGCCGCTCAAGGCCAATTATCCTCTCATTCACATCAATCTGCTGCAAATCTGTAGTCTTTCCAGTGACTACAGCTTCAAATCCTCCGGAATCTTTAAACTGGAAAAGAAAAAAAAAAGCTATTCATTGACGTTTTCAAGCAAAAATTGGCAAACAATGTTTCTCGATAAAGCAAAGCCTTGAAACATTGCTGATGCCTTAAAACGAACACGTCCTCACATGCATTCATGAATTGGCTACCACTGGTAATTGGAAACGCATAAAATATAAGCAAAAAGAACATTATGCTATGTTAGTAATATTAGTGATAGAGATAATAAGGACAAGAGCTAGCTATGTAATTTCCAGTATTCTAGATTATTTCTGTGTGTATATTATATGTGTAAATCACACCAATTGTAATTGAGCGGACAATTATATTCAACATAATTTCACAATATTATTTTTTACCTCATCATGGTAACAGAGCAGATGATCCAACCCTAATTTTTTTTTTTTTTACTCTGTTGAACCATCACCTCTGCCGGTTGAACCATAACCAATTTGTTCGATCTGTCACATCATCACCATCAACCATCAATCAACCCTAACCAGACAACCCTAAATCCTCTCACCATCATCGATCACTCCTCGAACCTCCCATCGTCTAACCACAAACCCTAAATCGCCGCCATTTTTGAACTTTACCATCGTCAACTACTTTTTGTCGGCGATTCCTACCCACCACCGCCGGCCTCTGTTCGTCGCCTTTAGTCCTCAATCGTCGCCTCTGCCCACCGCCCGTCCACCATAGCACACACCACAGCCCATCATCACAACCTTCAACCATTGCCTCACCATGGCTGATCCCGCTGCCATCGTCCGCCTCAAGTCTAACCGCGCCGCAACCGCCAGCCTCCAATCGGTCACAGTTGACACAATCACCACAGCCACAACCCTGCCGCCTCCACACCCTACACCCATGGCAACACCCACAGTCGTCAAGTTCTACCACTTTGTTACCCTAAAACTAACACGGGACAATTGTCTTATCTAGAAGACATAGCTTGTACCATATTTACGCGGCCAAGGCCGTTTTGAAAACATTGATAGCACTGATAAGTGTCCACAAAAATTTTTATCAGCCCCACCAAGAGAACCTCTGCTGGTACACCACCAGTCAATACTACGTACTTGGTTTGGCGACAACGGGACCAAGCTATTTTATCAACAATAATCTCATATGTTTCTGAAGATCTTCTCACTCATCTGGTTGAGGTTGACACTTCTTATAAAGCCTGGGAGGTATTGTCCCGTTTATTTTCCTCACAATCACGATCTAAAGCCACTATATTAAAATATGAACTTTCCACTATGAAGAAGGGTGACGATTCTATTGATACATTATCTTAAGGTTGAGCATTGTGCTACTACATTAGCCTTGATTGGTGAGCCATCAAAGGACTCAAACTTTATTGTATATCTATTGGCAGGGTTAGACTCATCGTATGACTCAATAGTGGCCTCTATTCACACTCATATCGAGCCACTACTCAGTGAATCTGTGTACAGACATCTGGTCCCCTGGATCCGATTCGAGAAGCCCCAACCTCCGCCCACATGGCCACCCATTGGCCACCAGCCCTGTCACCTGGCAGCAGACGGTCGGCAGCAGCAGTCAGTCTCCTCAATAGCCCCACGGTGGCTAGTGCGGGTCCATCGGGGCTCGAACCGGAATGGGTCCCATGGTCGTAGCTCTTCCTATGGTCGTGGGTCTTTTTCCCTACAGCAGTCACGTACTATTTATTGGCAGTTATGTCGTGAGGCTGGTCATAATGGCCTTCATTGTCCGTACCGTTATGACCGTTCGTTTCAAGGGTCCCTACACACTATTTGCTTATACTGCTTCTACTACGCCATCATATGTCGATACTTGGTATCATGACTCTGGCGCGACTCATCATGTTACCTCGGATCTTCGCAACTTAAACCTAATTGCAGAACCTTACAATAGTGGTGATCAGCTACGCATTGGTGATGGTACAGGTTTGCCTATTTTACATGTTGGAGACTATTATTCCTACTACTCAGTTCTCATTTCGTTTACGCAACTTATTGCAAGTACCTCATATTGACAAAAATCTTATCTCTAATAGTCGTTTTACTGTTGAGAACAATGTTTATGTTGAATTTCATCCCTCGTGTTTTTTTGCAAAGGACGCAACTACATGGAGGATTATCTACCATGGCAAATGTGAGGCAGGCTTATACTAGGGATGTCAGTAGACCGAAGCGGGAGCGGGAGCGGGAGCGGGGGCGGGGCATACCCATTTAAAAAAACTCCATCCATCCCCGTTAGCGGGTAAATTTTTCATCCCTATCCCTATCCGCAAGTAAATTTCTAATCCCCATCCCCGTCTTCGTACTTTTGTGTCACGACCCGAATCCCGAGAGAAACCCGGGGGACGAGTGTTTCCCTTTTTGAAGATTAAAAGGAAGAAAAATTTTATTTACAGAAAATAAAACTGGAAACACTTCTTTTTCTACGCTAACTCAACAACGCAACTAATCGCATTGCAAGCAATACTACTCACAATCTACAGCATTCCACATCAACACATAAAAGTAAGCTAAGCTAGAACAGAAAGACAATGGACAATGCCAAAGTTGAAAAATATATGTGCACAACAACTCCGTAAACCTGCCTGTTTACGGATACAATAATACAAGCTAGATGCTTTCCAAAAGAGATATCGGAAGGTATATATATGTTCTCGATATCATAAAGGACAAGAACATATTTATACTTTCTCTTCTTATACAACTTCTACAACATCATCTACAACTATCTATCAGAGTACGCAACTTATACAAATTTCATAATTGAAATACTACAACAAAATGAAGGCGATATACAAAATATCGTTCTTCGTCTTCTCTTCGCCTTTCATAGTGAGCCAAAAGATATATACATGCACAATATGGCTCATCAATGATGCTTGATGTCCGCCTCCAGACTTACAATACAATTTATAAAAGAAGAAAAATGGGGAAAAGTACGGTTAGAGAAACTGCAAAATCTTAAACAGGAGTCTAAGCAATATATGAAAAATGTATGAGCAGAGTGCATATGATCATGAATGAGTAGAAACATGAAACTGTACATAAACTACACGTGTATGCAATGCATGCCTCCTCTGCACGACATTGCACTAACACTACATGCCTGCCACTTCAACATTGTTCGGACATGTATCTACTTCTCTCACACAAAATCGGCGACGACCGCCACGTTTCCCCGCCCATCCGACAACAGGAAACAAAGCCTTCACTTACTTTTCGCCGATCCGACGTCGAATAAATGGATAATCGCAGCTACTGGTTTCCCCTTTTTCACAGTAAGGCTGTAGGACTCATTGCTTCTTTGTTTATAAAAATAGTGATACATTGTCCTACTAATGCCATACTCCTCTACAAATGTAAATGCTATGTACTTGTACTCATACTATTTACATTGCTACACATGCTGTGCATTATCATCGTAAAATGTATAACATGGAATCGAAATCATATATAAATGATTTAACTGCAATATGAACAACATAATCAATGAGTTGCAATAATAATACCTTGAGAAATTTACAACACTTGTTAATTAGTCAAGTTATACTAACACTAACATTTCCTCCACAAACAATTCTCATGAACATATCAATTCACGTTCGTCTATGGTAGCCTTCAAGTCTACAATTCATGTAGGAATTTATACAACCATTATTAAACTCATTCACCTAAGGGATTGTGTCATATCCCTTTTTCTACGGTATCACACATCATTTACATACGGCAAATTCTCATGTTCAAGGTAAAGCTTATTGTCTACCGTACCTACAAGCGTCTTAGAAGCGCTCCCGAGCCTTTTTAAGCAAAAGCCCCAAATTCGATGTTTCTTCGCCCCATGATTTGATCTATCAAACGAAATCAAATCGTTAAACTCTAACACATAAAAGTGTTCAACACATAACGGTGAACAAAAATAGCAAGAAAAATTTCACGTACGAACAATGCAAGGAAATCGAAACAATTCCAATTGAAAGGAACGAGAGAAAGACTTACATAGACACGATTTTCTTATCAAGTAGGTAAAGAAAATCTACTTTTTATATAGATTAGGGCACCGGGGCTAAATGATAGTGAGGCTTAAAAGTGAAGAAAAATCAAGGCACCACACCTTCTCTCTCTAACAATTTTAGAAATAAGAAAAAGAGAATGAAGAAGGCAAGTCTTGGTCTTCACAACTTAAGTCAGTCAAAATAATTGGATCTATCCAAGTGATCGATCTGACCAGTTGGATCGATCCAAGTGCAGTTGGATCGATAGGTGCCTCTAGAAATTTTTTGGTCAGCACGTCAATTTCCAAAAACACTCGGAATCACTCATAGACACTAATGGAAGTGTCAAACAGCTTACAGAATGGCATTTTAGTGCCTGAAACTCGATATACGCATCTTAACGCATCTACCGGCAAAACCCCGACCGCAACTAAATTTCTACACTAACAACCACTAATAAAAATTTATGCGGGGGCGCTGCCCCGCACCCTGCAAGGGACAGCTTCCCCTTGACCCCCGCAACCTTTCCGGGAAGGTTGAACCCTGCGTCATAGCGGCAAATATTTCTATCATGGCATAGAAAACATAATAATAATATTATCTTATGCTATATAATATTATTAAAAAAAAAATTCTCCCTGAATTTCCGAGACGTTACATGTTGAGTCCATTATAAGTCGTTTTCGTTTACCTAGTTGTAATAAACGCACGCATAAAATATGTGATTCGTGTCAGCATGCTACGAGCTGTCAGTTACCTTTTAAGTTGTCTGAGTTTGTTTCTTTATTTCTTTTAGATTTACTGTTCATGGATTTATAGGGCCCAACACCTAATTTATCAATAATTGGATGTCGTTATTTACTTACTATCGTGAATCATTATTCTCATTATACTTACGTGTTCTTTCTTAAACTTGAATTGGATGCTTACAGCTTTATCGTTAACTTTCAAAAACAAGTTGAACGTAAATTTAATCGCAAACTTACTGTGGAGGTGAATTTTGAAATTTATAACACGTTTGTTAAATCTCAAGTCATAATTCATTGCTTCCCGTGTCCCCATGTTCACCAACAAAATGGGATTTTTTAGTGTAAACATTATCATGTCGTTAAGACAGGACTTGCGTTACTTGCTCATGCCTCCTTACCATTACGCTTTTAGGAAGAAGTGTTTAATACCGCGTGTTTAATAATTAACAAACTTCCCTCACCTGTTTTGCATAATATATCTCCATTTCAAAAACTATTTTCCAAACCACCAGATTATACTATTTTACATGTTTTTTACTATGTTTATTGGCCTTACTTAATTGTCAAAATTTTGATTTTTGATCCAAATTGTGTCTTTTCCTGG
>MKEJ01082626.1:0-24861 GCA_001753735.1 Embelia ribes | reverse complement strand
CATAATGACTCAGAAGCCAATGCCCACCTGTAAACGTTCATAAGCTTTCTGCACAGCAAGAAACTTATCCCTTCCTTCAGGATTTTTGTCTGGATGATATTTCATTGCAAGTTTACGGTATTGCCGCTTCAATTTTTCTTCATCTACGTTCTCAATTTGTTTGGATAAATTAGGGATCTCCTCTGTCATCTCTACAGAATGTTTTCTTTGCGCATCATCTCTAGATACATCATCGAGCGATATTTCCAGAATTTTGCAAGCTTCTTCCTCAGAAAGATCCATAGGTCTACGCGTCAACTCCTCACGCCACATTACCAGTAATGATTGCAAGAACTCTACATGTTCAACTATTGGCCAATTCGGGAATCTGATCTCATCGCATAAGTTTCGAAGGTAATAACGGTGGCACCACATCTCATCTTTTAACTCATGATATGTTACTGGGGGCATAGGAGCATAATCATACAAAGCATGGCAATGCTGAGATAGTTTCTGGGGAAAGTCGCCCAGATGCTGCAAAACCTAAAAATGGAATAAAGAATAATATGATTAAGATCATGTCTTACAGTTCTAAAGCTGCGGGAAAGCAAGATGAAACATATAACTCATGCACTCGTGCACCTAATTTCAAGACTTAATTACCTGGCGGATCAGATTCTCCGCCCTCATCTTGTGGGTCCATATAATTTCTGGAGTGTCAGAATCAGAAACCATTGCTGCTGCAAATGCAGCTGGACCACTTCTGTCCAATACATACAACAAAGACTCTGGGAGTAGCCCACCCAACACACTACGTTTCGCCAAGGGTAAAGAAGATGAAACTGCAGCTTCTTCACCACCATGGAACGCTTGTTGGAGATGCGTCACTGAGAAGAGTTGTGCAGTTGATAGGAGGTTAGATCCAGGATATGCTAGAGCAAAATAAAATGTGCCAGTACTGTATAGCCTTATCATTGCCTTGGGGTTTCTAGTCACAACAGCCTTTAGCAGAGCAGCAGCACCTTCTACTATACTTGGTTCCCCTGACAGCATCGCCTAAATTCCACAACAAAGATAAACAATAGGTACGAGTGCTTCACTCCAGTTCAACTAGAGAAATGAGATATTTGCTTTATAGGACAAATGAGTAAATAGGCTTTTGTGTATAATATGATTCAGTTATAAGACTCGATTATGTCAAAAATATAATATATACAAGTATCATTCTCCCAACACTCAAACCAACTCCCCAAAATGAGGAGGGGGAGGGGGGGAAAGAAAAAAGATCAATAGAGAGCTTAAAGAACAGTATCTACACAGAAAGGCATCCCATACCAAGAAAGTAGTTTTGTGAAATACACTCGAGTCCTTTAAAAAGAACAAAGAGGATAATTGACTTGATAACTACTAGAAGTTAGAAAATCGAATGCATCACCAAAGTCAAATCGGTACCTATACCAGACCTAAAAAATTTCAACTTTTTCCTTGCTCAGAAACATGCAAGGATCTCTTTCAACAGAAACATTTTTTACTTCAAAGATACTCAGCAAAAGCTAGATCAAAGTTGCAACAAACCAATAAAATCCAGACAAACATATGAAAAAGAAAAACGAGAGATTCAAAATTAAATATCTCATGCTGACATTTCCACCTAAAGCAATCTATAGTTGTACACAATGAGAAGAAAAAGTGCAATGCGGCACAGATACTTGATGCACCTAAATCAAAGCCGACCATGAACGACAATATATTCCAAAACACCATAAACTATCAAATCATATGAGAATTAGGATTAGCTAAGACCAGGTATGTTTGGCTAAAGTAGTAAGGATAAACGTAGTATGAAAGATTATAAAGGGCAAAGCTTCCTTTTGCAGCTCCGATGGGAGCATCAACTTCAGTTTTATCATCAAACAATATATGCATCTTCATAGGACAAAACCAACAAATGGGTATGAATATTGTGTATACTAATATGAAATGCGGTTGACCAGCCCCATATTAACAGATCAATCATGAGATAAGAATAATGATTATCCTTTACTTTCAAACTTAACACAAATAACTTGCCAAAAAAATACGCGTGGAAGAAATTGTCACCTGTGCAATATGCGGAAGACAACGAGCACTTGACAATATCTTCTTCACCCTAGGAGTAGGTGTAACTAGCTCCCCAGCATCATCTAAATCAGAATGTGCAGAAACCATGCTGTGCAATATCGACAATGCAGCCTCCCCTACCTGGATGCAGAATCCATTTTTAACGCAGATCACAAGGATTGTATAAGAAGGAAAAACAGAACATATAAATACATTTTGACTTTCTGAGCACTACTAGTAGATGCAGGAGTACACAAACAAATAAAATCCTTACATGGGTCCAAGAAGTTACAGAGCATGACAACAATCACAGTCCACTCATACTGATGTTAATTTATTCCTTGGAGCTAATAGGACGAAATAACGTAATTCTTTTGGAATGTAGAGCAAAATCACTAAAAACTAAGAACAAAAGAAAATTAGAGAACCAATATATCTCCACCATTGTAATGTCAAAAAAATTATCAGTTACATTATATGGTATGGGGCCTGGCCTAGTGCACAACCACCCATGGTAATAAAGTAAGGGTTCAGCTCCATAATATTTCACAATTACAAAACAGATGTCCAAAATATCCAACACGTTTCACTTTCTCCTCGGAACACACACACACCTTACGTCTGTTTGTAGTATCAAAAGTTGCCACCAAACCACCAGCCATAATTATAATATATATTTTGTGGACGCATACAGAACAGTAATTATGGCACGTCTCTGACACATCTATAAAATATAAATCCAACAAGTACGAATGGCATAGATATAGCATGGGATACAAAATGTAACTATTACACACCAAATCCCAAACGTGAAATTACAATATTGGAATAAAAGAATAAACATTACACCAGAAAGCTGCAAGATCATCAACAACATCAACCCTGTAAAAGCAACAATACCTGGGTTGGAGTGAGAACGGGAACCCGAGTAGCAAGAGCCCAACGAAGTTCACGAATTTCCCTCAGTCTTTTCCAATCAGACATACCAGAAGCCCAGCACCTCGTTGTCCATTCGATAGCTTTCTTTGACCAAAGCCTTCTGATGGCATCCTTCTCCAAAGGTCCTACTTGTGAACCTTCTTTGTCAATAAACTTCCACTCCTTAAGTGGCTCCATGAAAGCAGAAGCAGCAATTAAGTTAGATTGGAGAGGAATCGCAGTCCTTTCTGAAGCTTCATGAACTACTGTCAGCAGATCACCAGCAAGGACACACCCTCCAACTAAGACACATACCTCCACATTTGATAAAACCTTCATTAAAACCTGCATACAGTAAAATTATGTAGCCAGTGCCACGATTACGTACATCAGTCATGAGCTATGTTGACAACTGGTGTCAAAGGCAGCATGTGAAAAAATCAGATTCACCTCGTATCTTGCATCCAGAGTATAGACATGGGCATATCCAAAAAAAGGGCACTCAATGGACAAGACTCCCAAGTTACAAGTCTAGGAAGGGCACAATTTAAGAATACCTAACATCCCTGGAATTAACATGGTACTTTCACAAATATAGACCTTAAAAACGTAACCTGTATAGTATATGCTGTACGGCATTGCCAGAAAAGTACTCATACAACATAGATACTGAAACAACTCAATCAAAGAAACAATTAAAATGTAGCCACTTTATTTGCTCATCTTATTGGAAAAAATACCTTGTCAAATAGTAAAATGTAATATAATCTATAGACACTGACAGGCAAGGACAGTAAATCAATAACACCAAAGAAGAACCATTAGCTTATTATATTTGGAATACCTTCAGAAGAAGAAGAAGACGGTGCCTCAAAGCTCTATCATCAGTCCTATCCAGAAGAACCGTCATGTGAGCAGTCCCTTCAAAAGGTCCAATTGTTCCATAATGTTGCTCGTACACTATAGTCATTGCTCTCGCACAAAGCTCTCTGACTGAGGACCCTCCCCCTCCTCCAAAACCATCTAATCTTGCCATGTCACACCAATCATCAGATGCACCCATTTCATCAGGAACAGCGCCATCTACAGTGAGTCCTGTGTCTGCGTCACAGAGGAAACGGTGATACAAGGCTCTAAAGAAAGCAACAGGATCACGCAATGGAAAATCCTGAGCCCTGCCAGTACTGCCACTTTCCAGCAGCAAACGCAGGTAATATTGCCCCACGCAAACTTCTTTGGACAGACTGCGATAACTAACAAAAAACTCAGAGTAATTCCATGATATTTGTGGAACACTTTCTTGCCCAAACACTTCCACAGTTGTCCCTCTGGGAACAATATCTTCAGTGCGTTCCTTCTCAACATCTAGGTTATGAACCTCTGCCTGCAACGCCTGCCTCAACTCCTGCCTGGTCCGCTCATTCCAGATCAAGTCGGCACGATTGTGATCAAGGCTAAACGCTCGCCAAAATTCAGGCCAGTTGCAAAGTAGTCTGCCCGATCCAACAGGTGTATTCTCCACAACAATCTGAGCAGGAGCAGGGATGCCCGTGTTTTGGAAACAGGCCACATTCGCATCAGGATCAACAGAAGTTGGCATAGTTGACTCGGCATCAGTAGTATTCATGGAAGGAGGAACTTGTGAAGCAACGGTGGCTGAATACTCTGCCTGAGGAGAATCCACAGAATATGTTTCACTTGGCAAGTTGTCACCTGACTGAACCCAATGCGAGCTCGTGACTGGGGCCTGCATAGAACTCGAATCTAAAGTAGATTTTTGAACAAAATCTGATCCTTTAAAACCATTCATACTTTGTTGCCCAGGATCAACGTCAAAATTATTAACTGAGGGCACGAAAGGCCCCTGGGAAGTCATCCCTTTGGCTGCCCGACCTCTTCTTTGCTGAAGTAATCGTCTCTGTCTCCTACTCAATGAGGACCCTTCTTGAGCAGTAACATTTTGGGCATCCTCAGGACCCTCATCAGATTTTGTATGCAGATAAGCTACAAGACCGGGAGGAATCACCCTAGATAACAAATCAAGAGCAGGTTGGTAAGAATCCGCCCAAAGAGCAACAAGTTGTCGGCTAACTTCGCGACGTTCACCAGCAGGGAGGAAAAAAGCATGCAACATATGCCGCAGCAGAGCACCATCCCTCAGAGCAGCATCGCGCATTGACTCTGCTGCAATTGCATCTTCTTCTGCTATTGTACGCATGATTACAGCAACTGTCTCTCTAATACTTTCAGCAGGATGTCCAAACAGCGAAAATAACCGACGCCGCAGACCAGCTACTTGGCGCAACAATTCGACAAAAACAGGATACTGAGTAGTTTCTCCGTGTGGGTCACAAATCATTGCCTCAAGAACTTCCACAACGGACATGGATAACAGTGGCGAGACAGATATAGGTTTTAGTCTGTTCACTAGAATAATGACGTAACTTGCATTAGCAAACAGAACAGACTTTGTGTGCATAATTGTTGCGTGCCATTCCCCTTTTGTATCTGTTAGCATGTCCATACTCCCAGGGCCACCCCCAATGAGTACTGCAATTAGTCCAGCTGCTTCAGCAGCAACTCCCTGAGACCCATTTCTAAGCAAACCCATAACTCTTCCAACAGCAGCGGGAAAGGACATCACATGTGAAGCAGCAGTTCTGGATGCTAATAATCTTCGTAAACATCCAATGAACCCCATCACTGTTGCAGCTGCTTTAGGGGAAGGAGGCGGCAGGGGAGGGGACTCTGGAGGAAGGTTTGGAGCAGCAGGAAGCATAGTAATCAAAGCCATCAAAGTCACTTCAGGCACATCAATGTTAGCAGGTACACCACTATAAGGGACGCATGCATTGAACTCTCTTATTCTACGCCACAGCTTAGCTCTGGATCCAGGAATAGATCCTCCTTCAGTCACAGCATCCTTGGCAGCCGCCGCCAAGTGTTTTAAATGCATCGTTGCACTTTCCATGTCAGCAAAAGGGCGTTGCCCAAAAGAAGATGGTTTACTTTTCAAATGAACTGCCCCACATGGTGGATCTATCCGATGACCAGGCATTGTTAGCCTAGGTAAGACAGGAATTGGACATTGACCCTGCACAAGTTGAAAAGACGCACATAAAATTTCAATCTCACAGCAAAACAACCAATGCCTGCGCAGGCCAATTAATAAGAAGTCCAGAGCTACGTACTTCTGTTTGCAACATATCCCGAACAGCTGCAAGCAAACTATCACGCGATGTACTCGAATAAACCTGCAAAATAAAAAGTGACAATTTACATGGAGAGATTTGAGCGTGGATGGGTGTTTGGCGTTCTTAATTAATTAATTTTATTTATTTATTTATTTATTCTTGGGTGGGGGAGGTAGATAAAGAGAAAGAGAAAAAAAAATATAAGTTACTAAAAGCAGAAAATAGTTCCTCACATGTATGGGACACCCATCGTTAAATTCAATTGCAAACATCTGGGGCTCCTCAGCAAACCGAACAAGACTACTTACTGCAGATAATGGGCGGACAATAACAGCCTGCACGTACTCAAAAGAAAAACACAACCCATAAATACAAGAATCAATACCTATATTAAAGCACATGAATGTTTTCCAGCAAAATGGGCCGGTTTGCATGAATGTATCAGTAAAACAAGAAACCAAAACAATTTGGTTTACTTTTCTTCAAAGGCACCTAGTTTGATTTTACAATCATAGTACATGCAGGGACTCACGCACTCTCAGTGAAAGTTAACACAAAAGCTTCTGGTTTCATCCAAAGCCACAGAGTAATAATAAGATTACAAGTGCAAGAAATGCATGTATTTACATTATCTGCTGCAATTCAATTTCATGTAAGCTAGATGGTGTATGAAATGATGCTTAGGCTCTAAGCATGAGATGACGAAAGGCTGAACAGAGTACCGGTCGCCACTCTGTATTTTTTACACCAATCTGATTGTCAATACTCCTACCAGATATAAAAACAAAAATAGGTATCTCCCTCTAAACGTCAAATGCTACTGCCATAGCAAAACACCTTCAAGATTTTCTATGTTGTATGAAATAATGAAAAGAATACTTGGGGCTTACCTTTTTTACTGTATAACATGAAGCCATGGATGGAACCACAACTTCAGAAGCATGAAAGAAAAATCTTACAAATAAAGACAAGAGAAGTATGGTCTGCTGTTTAATGACATAATTTCAAAGCCTAGAACAAAATGACCCCATTTGCTTACTTCATAGTTGTCCGGCCGCCTTTCAACAAGTGAAAGCCTAGTAAGAATCAGTTGGCGATAAACAGTATCACCTTGTTCTCCAAGCCCTCCTCTTGACCCAATTCCCAAACTCAATCCTGGCACATTTAAAGTTCCATGAGCACCAGACCGCAGCCTTGTAACAGCCCAACCCCCACACGGAGTTTCTTCTGCACGAACAGCCTCTGTTGCTACAGTTTACAGGCGTTTAAATTTGTCAAAAGATGAGCACAGAGTAGAGTTCTACGAATCACAAATTCAAACTTTAAAAAAAAAAAATTATATTTCAAGGGCTTACTTGTTTTTTGTTAATTAATCTTTAGTTAAGAGAATAATAAAGGGCAAATTACAATACAAACCTTTCTATTTTGTGGATTTAAAACAAACGCCAGAATTTTTCTTATTGGGGTATTTTTTAAACCGTCTAAACCGAACCAAATTACAAGCAAACATAACCAAACATATTGACCAATGGTTTAGACTAATAGCTTAATGCACTTGATGTATGCATAAATTGACAACATAACTTGCAAGAAACTCAAACAATTTGATAGTTATGTGGGCTAATCCCTTATTTGATAGGACATAAACAATCCAAAGATTTATATCTACAGAGGGAGACAGGGACTAACTTGAAAGAAAGATAGAGAAAGGTGCCGGATCAAGGAAATCATGGGAGAGAGAGGGTTTATTCCCTTTTATTATGAGTATAAATTTATTGGAAATATAATGTTTGTAAAGTAATAAACACACATTTGAATGTCTTTTCAATTTTTCATTAAGCTTTTCTATTTATTAATTTAGATATTTGTCATTTATTTGGAGTATCAATTAGCGTAATACCACGAGAAGACTCTCATTTTAGTTTATTGTATATGAATTTGATTGAAGTTTTGTTATGGGACCAATGGAATGATTTTTAGTGAAGATATACATGTTGAAAATTTGAACCGGATTGGAATCTTTCAAAAAAAAAATAAATAAATTGTATAGAATTGCATTGTCTGGTTTATAATTAGACTGCACATCACACACTCTTTCTTTACCTAAATAATAGTTTGATGCGATTAATTACAAAATCTTATTACATATGTAACTACTCATAATTTTTACCTTGTCCTTTTCCTTGTTTTTCAAGGGCATAGTACTTTTATTTGTTAATAATTAGGTTTTAGTTAAGAAAATAATAAAAGAACAATTCTATTTTTAGGATTTAAAACTAACACCGGAATTTTTCTTATTGAGTGTAGAGACCATTTAAACCGTCAAAATTGAACCAAATTACAATCAAGCAGAACCAAACAGATTGACCAATGGTTTGCTTCAGTTCGGTTAAATATCAAACTGAATAGGAATGGTTCGGTTCTCATTATATGGATAAACCAAGCCCCCAATGAAGATTTAGTGGTGCGAGAGCAGGAGCTTATCGGCGCTCACCGATGAGGACTTAGGAGGGCCCGAAAATTTTTTAGTAGCACTTAAATATGCGCTTTTTGGGTCTCAAAACATGTAACAAACTCTAATTTAGCTGTCATCTAGGGGGAATTGTGGTGAAATACAAATGATTCTTCAAAAATTGAGTGATAAAATGAATTTTATATTAATCCAAACCAAGAACCCTTCAAGATAATTACAGAGAAGAGAAAATTTATGGCACACGAAATCTGTGGACTTAAACAGGTACAAAGAACTGCAATTTGATATTGAACAACATTGCTGCCCAAAAAAAACAACTGAAATCATAAATTACAGTTCCAGTCTAAATACATACAGTTTACATTTCAAAGTTTCCGGAAAAAAGAATTCTAAAAAATTGCTAAAACAAAATTTCCGCAAAAACATCACAAAAAATGACAGTATCCGTGTAAACATTTGACTTAGTGAAACAAATAATCCGACTTTTGCGCTAGTTTTAACCTCTTATTCCTTTGTCGCTTGAAGAATTGGAGCGATGTCGGTGCACATAGCGATGAGGTGTCGTATGCGCAGAGCTCATTTTTGGTTCCTTTGGTCTTATTTTCATACTATCTATCCGCTCCAAAGTGTCATAGACTTCTTTCATAGAGGGCCTATTTTTAGGCTCGTCCTCGAGGCATTTCAGAGTAAGCTGAGCCGCTTGTGATGCTGCCTTAGAGGAATATTGCCCTTCCATACGTACATCCATAATAATTTTGAGCTTCCTTTTGCCTAAGAGGTAGGGTTTTGCCCACTCGACAAGGTTATGTTGGCCAGCTGGGCGTCTGTTGTCGAGTGCACGCATACCTGTCAACAGCTCTAGCAGCACAACGCCAAAGCCATACACATCACTTTTTACGTACAAGTGACCTGTTCGAAAAGGGCATATTAAGAGATTACTACATAGTTACTATCATTTCCAAAGCAAACCATAACACGATTACTATTTGTCCCCAAGGATGATGTGAGACAATTAGTCCTGGGCTCGAGTTTGACAACCTAACTGCCAGACCATAACTAAGAGCTATCCACTGATGAAAATCTGGAGACTTTAGTTTGATGAAACAAACATGGTCTTAGATGTTGGTTAATCATGTTTTAATCTACTTGTACTAAGCGACTGAAACTAATGCTTTTATGCCAAAATTTGTAATTCAGAAAGTATCTGGAATATCACATGTAGTCAAAGTTAACACCAATCATATTCAAGAGAGATTTTGTACCATAGTTACCAATGAGAACAATGAAGCGAGAAACGCAAAGGGAAACAGAAGTGACAAATGTATCCTTGTAAGTTTAGGGAAATGGAAATGACGATATTATAAATAATTAAGTACATTTAATAAGACTCAACCTTAAAATTAGTAAGATATATTTCAAAATATGTGTAAACACAAAGATGGTTACATATATTAAAACAAAAAAAGAGTTGGCATGCTATAAATGGTATTAAAATCATAGGAAAAGTGGTCAAATATAATTTAATCTTTATTTTTGCGAGTTTCCTAACAGGAAAAAAACTTTTCGGAAGCGAGTTTCCGGTACAAGTGTGGGAAACAAAGAGTTTCCGTTCGGAAATGGTTTTCGGTCCAACGGAGTTTCCTGGTAACTATGTTTGGTACCACTGCGACATACATACCTGTTGCAAGATATTCTGGGGCAGCATAACCACTTGTTCCCATAACTCGTGTTGTCACATGCGACATGCCAGCTGAAGGCCCCATTTTTGCTAACCCGAAATCTGCTATCTTGGCATTGTAGCTCTGCACAAATCCAGAAATAAAAAGAATCAGAATTACTTTTTTGTTGCCCAAATTTTTCTTATTAGTGAGCAATGTAAAGGAAAAGGCACAAATTTAAAGTTGGTAAACTGTATGATGTACATAATTATTTGCCCACATAGCGAATAAAAGACTAGAAAATTTCATTCTTTCCATGCCATTTTGATCTTCTTACAGAATTGTTTTTCTGGGAACAAGTGAAAACAACTTTCGAATTCTCCCAAAATTGTTCTGGAAACCAATCGGCCAAAATCATTTTTGCCGGAGTTTCTGTTGTTCAGAACCGTAAAAGGAGCTTTTACAAACATAACCGAAAACAACAGTCTAATGTGGATTAACAAACGAGACATGATCATGTTAAAAATCTCACCCCATCAAGTAGTATATTAGAGGCTTTAAAGTCCCTATAAATGACTTTATTATCAGAGGTGTGCAAGAAAGACAAGCCCCGTGCTGCATCAATAGCTATCTTCATACGCACGTCCCAAGAAAGTGGATCGATTGCAGAACTCCCTTTAGACAAAATACACAGAAATAAATAAATCCAGCAGTTAATGAAATAGAAACTTTGGAGCATCAAGTGATGAATGCATTTTCTATCACTATTTTAAAAAATCCTTACGTCTGAAAAGGTGGTTTTCTAAGCTTCCCTTCAGCATATATTCATAAACAAGTAAAAGCTCTTGATCCTCCCAACAGTAACCCAACAGCTTAACCAAGTTTGGGTGAGAGAGTCTTCCCAGAAAGTTCACTTCTGACTGCATTTTCAGGGATAAAAAGAAGAATTTAAGTTCAAGAAAGAAAAGGATGAAACCGATTTTATCATGCAGATACTATCCGTATTTTCAGAGACTCAATTCTATTTTCTCATAATGATTTTTCCTCAATCAATTATAAAGTTGACAGTGCTCCAGAAGTACTTAAGAGTTTGTCCAAAACAACACATGCATTGTTTTAAGAAGTTAAATAAATGGCATTTAGCTGGGACTTGATTAGAACAAATTACAAAACTGGGAAAACTGAATAACCAGGAACTAACACTTGACTTGGTACGAAGTTTAGGTGTACAAAATGTGTGGTTAAACGGAAAATAAAATATAACAAAGAACATAGACAGCTAATTATCATCTCACTTTAACACATTGATTTTCAGTACACAAAGAGTTGAAACAAGTCTAATACTAAAAATATGCCTAAATTAGGAAATTCCGAATTCAATCCTACGAGTAGTACTCTAATTAGGCAGTTATAAGGGAAACCTCTAATATACCTTCCTATATTCTTAGACCTCGAAATCTCATTATATTTGCCTACTCAACAGCACATCTAATCACATCTAGTATTGAAACTAATAGAATAAAAGTGTTACCTAGTCACTGCGATAGTCAACGAAAACTAATTTAAGACCAAAGATTTGAGTTTAAATACTTTAAACTAAAGCTACAAGTTCAATACAGTACTTAAATAAGTGCTAGCTTACATGTTTCCCGAATGTGTATCAGCTCAATAGGAATAAGACAATAAAGACTCCTTACACATTGTGGCATTAGCGACTAAAACCACCAACCAACCTTGACAACAACAAATCTTGGAAGAGAAACGGCAAATACAGGTACTTCGCTAAATTTGGACTATAGAAAAGACAATTTTACTTAAACTGCCATCAAAATTCACAAAGCTGTCATTTTAGCTATATATAGTAAGTACCTACTTTAAATAACACCAAATCTTAAATTGCTTTTACTAACACAACTAGAAAAGAAATAACCTGCCATTCTTCAAACCCCTGCAAACTTTCAGAATTCAGTTTCTTGATAGCTACAACCATTCCCGTGCCGAACTTTGAAGGCATTAGAGTCTTCTCGTCGACCCAACCCTTGTATACAGTCCCAAAACCACCAATACCCAATACAGAATCCGACTTGAAACTGCGCGTAGCACTTTTTAGATCCGAAAAGTTGTACACCTTCAAATTTGGTGTTTCCAGTATTTCACCATTCACTGAAAAATCATCATCAGGTGCTGGAAATCGGCTCTGTCCTGCACTGCTGCTTGTGGTGGATAATAGACCACTGGTACTGAAACCAATTGATGTGCCTAAATGATCATGTAAATACTAAAGCATCATAACCATTACGCTGATATAAAAGCACAATTCAAATTACACTTTAAAGCCGATAAATAACCAAAAGGAAAGTCCACTTAATGCCCTAAAACTCTCCGATTATCAAAATATATGGCGCCCCAAGGTACCAGCGAAACACGTTATTGCCCTGCGTAAATCTAATGTGCAATTTTATTCTGAGTTATCATTAAGAGATATTACAAGCACAACTAAACACAAAATGGTTATTTTCCCTACACCATTACAATCACATTGCTGCGCCAAATCAGGTCATATGCCAATTTTTTTTTATCAAAAATTGATGCAGCAATGTTTTATAATGAAATAATTGTGGCACTATTGTGTTTTGAGTGATACTTTGAGGGCACCAAAGGAAAAATTGCCCAATAAGCAGATAAAACAATTTTCAATCTAGTAAACATTTGTCAACCATATAGGTGAAAATAGCAAGATTTCCAGTTTAGTTTCCAAAATTGAAACAAACAGTATCAAATATCCAAAATAGTAACAAGAAATATCCACACAATTGATGGCATCCCATCTTTTAATTTCAATAACACTTGCCATAAAATACTGATACCCATAAAAGGTAAAAAGAATTGAAATTTCTATGTTTTGAAAAGATTATAAAGAATTGAAACTTTAGATTTTTGTTTTGTGGGTATGAATTGATTACCTTGAGTGGTAGCTGAGATGCTATTGCTAGGGTTGCTAACACTAACTTTAGGCTTTCTATTCGAGCTCAAATACCCCAAACAATTGCCCATGTTTGACTTCCTATTAATCTCCTTTTGCTTTCTTGTGTGCTATTTTTCTAACATGGTATGGCACTTCGGACCATAAAAATCCCTCTCCACAGAGAGAGAGAGAGAGAGACAGAGACAGAGCATTTTCACGTACTGTGTTTCTCACAAATAAACGAATTTTAAGACCACTTCTCCAGTTAGCTTCATCGTTCAGCTCCGCCACCTGCAAAATGTTGAACTTATGCTGTTTCCCCCATGGTAACACATGAAAACAAACTAACAGACAACAAAACAGAAACAGCAACGGTAATAAAGCAAAAGGAACAAGGATGACTATGATACCAAGTAAGAGTGCCTTACCGCTTTCTCAGCCAGTTCAACAGATTCATATTCAACAAATGCGTGCAACTGCATATGATACAGAGCACAAATATGAGAAACTTGCAAACTATGCAAATGGATGCTCCCAAGTCCTAGTATATTGTATGAGGCTAGGACAATAATAAGTACAACAAATATATGCAATAAAATATTCTATCAATATAATATTGAAGGTTGGAGAAGAATCAACATCCATGATAAACAAAAGAATAAGGATGCACAAAAGTTCTATTCAACGCAAATTGAATTCCCACCTTAAATGGAAATAACAAAAAAAATAGTTCAACGTCCGCAATTTGAACAAGAACAGATAAATGCATGAACTTTCAGCAACCAAAGTAAAGCCAAATAACATATGGTTGCAACAAATGGTAAGGTGGCAGTGAAACAAAACAAACACATAAACCAGGGCCCCTCTTGGTAGCACCTACTTTGGTAGCACCAAAAAAGTACATAAATATTATGTACCATCGTAGAAGGAAATATGAGAGCAAACAAGAGAAAATTAAATCTGCAACAGAACAGTATACCTTATTACTAAAAGGCATGCTGTCTGCTTTTCCTGGTCTAGATGCTGAAGATGCCCCACAATTCGAAGATTGAGGTTGACAAGTCCGGATTGTCTTTACACTGACAAAACCATTGTTGATAAAATTACAAAGTGCCGTAAATAAAACTTCTATAAACAGTCTTTTGTTCTTACAGATAAGTCTAGTACCTTCCTACAGCTGAGAAAATCTTCATGAGGTTCTGGTGGCAATGGTCCTCCGGTAAATTTTCAGCAACAATGATACGAGACTACAAAAATGAGGACAAAAGCCCAATAAGAATCAAATAACTACCCATGATAAACAAATAAACGACAATGGTGGTGACCGGAAAACAGAAAAAGAGTAAACATGTTGACTGTAATATAGAGGAAATAAAACAAACCCATGTAGTATGAAGTAAATGAAGATCAAACATGAATAAATTAATCAATCGGACATGCAGACAAAATGAAATAAATTAAGACATACTTGCAACTCCTCCAAATCCGATTGAGTCAATGGATGCTGGCGTTTGACTTTCTTCCCATCTTCACTAACCACCTGTCAGATGTATTATCAAACAATTATCAAGTGAAAAATAACAATAACATTAAAAAGAAAATCTGAAAAACGAGAAAGTAATACTCACAAGCTTTGCCGAGTCCCGAAGAATACAAGCAAGTTGAGAATTACCACTTATAACTGCTTTAATCTTCTTGAATGATGCAACAACAGATATCGGAACTATAAAACAAAAGAAAGCAAAAAATTAGAATTCTTACAACGTAAATTTTGCATCAATATAGACAGACAATGTGACCCGACTAAAAAATGGCATCATCATTGACTCCAAATGATGAAGATAAACCTAAAGTTAGCCTCACACCACATGCAATCTTACAGGAAAACTACTTGTACCAAATTATTATCTCCGAGGCCAATCAACAGATATATAATAGCAGCATAAATTAATGTCTCAATGGGAGTCGTCATAATATAGCAGAATATAGCTATACCCTATAGCAAATGCTACCACGGAAAACGGGAAAAGTAAAAAGAAAAAAGAAAACACTGTGTAATTACTACAGAGGATCATTACAGATCCTGCTGATAACGAAATGACTCAATATTACTCATTATTTATTAATATGACAATAGTGAGACATTAGAAAGAACAAAGACACAATGGCAAGGAATCTCACCATATCCTTCGGCTTCTTTGTTGATGTACCTCATTAAATGATCAGTAGTGGCCAAATTTATGTCACTAAAGTAATACTCCACCTGCAATATAACATGTCGTAGAAGGGTAAGAACCAAATTCTAAAAGAAAGGTGTTGGAAAAGAAAGACTGTTCAACGCTAAGGACAGTAAACAATTGTAATAACATAGCTTAACATGAATAAAAATCACAACAATTTGAAATCAAACTAAAAAAATAGCTAAATCAAAGTTTTCAGCCTTTACACAGCTCAGGATTGCAAGAAGATGGTATATCAGCTACAACTACGCAACATCAAAAATCAACATACATCTTGAGCTTATTTCAAAGAACCCAAGCATATTCAATTCATTATTTTACAGATCACAAACTACCAACACACAATCTATTGCATGTAAATTGTTTAAAAAGGTCCATGTTTTCCAATCAAAGGGAATAGAAGCTATATTGTTAATTCAAACGTCACTCCGGCTTACTATATGATGGCTAATAAGGCAATATCTCAACAAAACAAGTTTCTCAATAACAAGCAACATTTTCCCCCCCCAGAAACTGTTGATGAAAACGTAATAAAATGTGAACAAGCATAAAACTTGAACAATACTAAAATAAAGGTTAATACTTTCTAAAAATCTGATTTTCAGAAGTACACAATTATTTAAAGGCCGAGAAAGGGGGGAAGTCCTTTTCTTTCAATAACCCTGTAACACCCACCAACCGATCCGTTTGGACTTGGGACAAGTAGCGAAAAAAGGATGTCTTTATCGCCCGCCCACAAAAACAGCAGGTAAAGAGACCCATAATGAATTCAAACTAGAGTTCAATGCTTCGTGAGACTTATCCCAATCTCCTCCACCACATATGCCACTCCTTGGGATTAAAGGGGTTGATCCCTTTAAAGAAAGTAATTAGGTAAATCAAGAATACTCTAAAAGCTGAAAAGGCAATTCATTCTTCATATAAATAAATATTAAAAAACCCAGTTCCTCCCAAAATGCTATCAAATCCTACTTGCCATCTTGAACGATCTGGAGTTTGTTTCAAGCTATGAAGACCACATAACCCCAAAAAAGACGCAACTAGGCCTCTCCTACCATATATCCCGGCAATCAGCCAATGACATTAAATATTAATATGATCCACTATCTGAAAGCAATACCAGAAATGGTCCAAACATCCTTAACCATGGGGCAGTGGAGAAGGATATGATCCACATACTACCTATCAGATTTACAAATGAAGCACCATCGAACTACAATCCTTTTGCCAACACCTATAATAGGGAAGGATGAGAATCCAATGCCCAGAAAGAATCATGCTTCAAAACGTTTTTAGGTTAAAAGGGAAGGGAAGTCACAGGGGAAGGGAAGTCTCAGGGGAAGCGTATAAGCAGATAAAGGAAAGATCACAAAAGAGGGAAAGGGTACAGACAAATCTAACATTTACAAATCCAAAGTGAATGTCGCATCCGTGCCGACAAAAATGTTTCAAGCTATGAAGACCACACAACCCCCAAAAAGACGCAACTAGGCCTCTCCTACCATATATCCCGGCAATCAGCCAACGACATTAAATGTTAATATGATCCGCTTTCTGAAAGCAATACCAGAAATGGTCCAAACATCCTTAACCATGGGGCAGTGGAGAAGGATATGATCCACAAACTACCCATCAGATTTACACATGAAGCACCATCGAACTACAATCCTTTTGCAGACAACCCATAATAGGGAAGGATGAGAATCCAATGCCCCGATAGAACCATGCTTCGAAACAATTTTTAGGTTAAAAGGGAAGGGAAGGGAAGGGAAGTCACAGGAGAAGCGTATAAGCAGATAAAGGAAAGATCACAAAAGATGGAAAGGTTACCAACAAATCTAATCTACATACTCATTGAACATTACCAATCCAAAGTGAATGCCGCATCCATGCCGACAAATCTAATCTGCATACTCGTTGACCATTTACAAATCCAAAGTGAATGTCGCATCCGTGCCGACAAATCCAAAGTGTATGTTGCATACGTGCCGACAAATATATTCTACATACTTGTTGAACATTGTATGACACATTTACAACTAAGAAGCACGAATCGTAGTCTCGGGGCATTCTAAATCAGACACTTCAAGATAATGCCACGGAATGAACAGGGCATACAAGAATGCTAAAGTGCAAGTTGAAGAAAAGAAACCACCAAGTCGAGTGCTTGCGTAGCATCCACATATTAAAATATACAATTTACAAGTCGGCAATTTAAGAGCTTTAGATAATCAGTGTAGTAATTATTAATTTGAAACTATATTTTAATTACTTAAACATTTAACCTATTACGCATGCAGGTAAGAAAATAAAAACATCAATGTGGCCCCTTGTGTTCTCTTAAACGAATAAGACAACTGCATGTCAATTGTACCCTTATTTTGTACAAACTTTCTCTGTATATAGAATCACCATTTACAAAAACCTAATTAGTTAGGATGAAATCCATCCAAAATATGCAGTTCTGGCTATGTGCAAAATTTTTAATATTAGCAGATATCAACTGATTTACAATTTGAAAAAATAAGTTTACAATATCCAAGAGTACATATATACACACACATACATATCTGCATATGTCGATAACTATGTGTGAATCATTTTGAAACTCATTTTGATAGGTTGAATTAGTCACTTAAAAAAAATAAAAAATAAATAAAAACATTAAAAACTACGTTTCCCAAGTTGTTGCAACATTTTACTAATCTAAATTGCAATACGGGTAGCATTTTAAAAACAGTACTTGCGGAAGATAACAGCATTTAATGTTCTTAAAGAGTGCCTTCAGAGAACTCGTAAGCAACCCATATGCATAAAGACACTAGTGTGTTGGAAAACACACTTAAAAGCGAGGAATGAACAAGTATGGAAATGTATCAATTGCTGTACTGCGGAAGACATGCACAATTAATTGTTTCGCCAGTCAAAATTAGCTAAATCAAAAAATGCAGAAATCAATTCATAAATGAAGCAGAAAGTTAGCAAAAGATTGGTAAATTTGTGAATGGAGTGTGAGCCAGAGCCACCGTCCTCAAATTCCGTGAACTGCATGATGATTTGAGTGCAAGCAGGAGCTTCCATCCACAACTATGGTGACCCAGGTGATGATTTGGAAGCACTATCAAAAAGTTGAATTTGAGTTTATACGAAGAAGCAATATTAATGTTCTCCTATACGGTATTACTAAAAACATTTTAATGGGTTTTAAATACTCTTCTGAATGACACTTTCATTAGACCGTATTAAATTTCCCATTGGATAATTTTTCATGCTTAAAGAGTATAAATTTTCCCATGTTCAGCCCCTCCTGAAATTGATACTGGTAGCGCTTAAAGCCCTAACTTGAATATTTCAATAGGTAAGGGTCATTCACGCCTCCATTGCTACTTGAAAGTCACAGGTTTGTACCTCGGAAACAACCTCTGTGGAAACTTGAGTAAAGTCTACCTACATTATACCTTCCCCAGACCTCACAATGCAGGAAATTTGTGTACTGGGTTGTCCACATATATATAGGTAGTTTATGGAACACATTCACAATAAATGTTAACATGTATATATACATTTAAATGATTTCATATCTACCTTTTCTGTATGCATAAAACTTCCATGTTCATACCACTGTAGGTGTCCAGACATTTTAGAACAATATCTTCATTACTGAGCTACAAAACCTTGACCCTTTCAGAATTTCACATAGCAAGTAGATAAGAATACGCACTTGTGGACATGGTTCAAATAACTACCTTAGTTTATTTGCTGGAATATCCAGGTATGTTCTTTCAGCTTACTTATCGAAAGATGCTCCATACCAATTATATTGTAATAATTAGACTAATGATAACTCAAAAGCAGCATAGAGCCATTAATTATTTTCCAAACAAGTTTTAATCGTACTGGCAACACAAGATGGCATTTTTAAACAATTAGCAGAAGAATTCAAAACATTGTTTCAATAAGTAATAATTATATAACAAAGTGGTACGGTTATCTACCTAATAAAAGAAACCTACGGGAACAACAAAAGTCATAGCAACTCTTATCTCCTGCCCCGTGATCAACATTTTCCAACAAAAAGGGAATATGCAGTAGAAAAATCAAAAAATCATTATTGTTGGCCAAATCAAGTTGTTTAAGGTGGACCTCGTTGACAAAAGGAATGTAAAGTGATAAATAAACTTTGTCCAGAAACCTGAAGTTTCCAAAATAGTCACTCCACAATCCAGCTTTGGGTCTAGAAAGAACCATACTGCTGAAGAACGAGTGCAATCTAGGAAAAAACTAAGTCCAAAATTGCTTACCTCAATTCTTTTCAACCCATCCAGCCTCATAGAATGACTACCTCTGATTTAAAAGAAAATTTATTTTCCAAACCTACTTACAGAAAATATCAAATATAAGACATTGTCCCCACTGTATTACACCCTATACTTCTTCGGATTTGGAAGCAATACCTATAACTTCCCTATTCAGAATTCTATAACTATAAAATATATCCAGTATCCAACTATTTCTCTCTATGGAACCTAACCTAAAAAATGTTAGTTAATCAGTGAGCTAAAACTGCAACTAATTTGCCGTGCATGCCAGCCCCTTAAAAGTTTCCATTTCTGTCAGTACTGCATTCTTACAAACTTCATACACGTGTTATTAAGTTCCAGAATTAACATGAGAAATATACATCAGAAATTTTCCCCCAGTAAGCATAGCTCAGAATGTTAGCATGTCATATATGACACATTCCGAAACAACACAACAAATAAGGCAAATGAATTTCTTTTGAGAAATATACATGTGAAATTTTTTTTCCCGGTAAGCACAGATTAGAGCATGTCAAATATGACACATTCTGTAACATCACAAAAAAATGACACATATACATTTCTTTTGAACAACAAATCATGCATATACCAGAGGGACGAGTTCAGCTCGAGATGCACCTCACATATACAATCTTAAGGTTGCGGGTTGAAGTCCCACCCACCAAGAAAGAAAAAGCAACAAAAGAATGCAAAAGTCAAAGGGTCTATCCATGGATCCGAATTTTCATAGAAAACTAGACTAATGACAAATCATGAGAATTGCACAAGCCTGGAATCGACATAGAATCACGCTTCTCCATGAAAAGTGTGCTTCCCTGTAACAAAGCATTTTATTGAAAATTGCTGGTAAATAGAATAAGAACGAGAATAGTATGTTAATACGAGCAATTATGTTGGTTATTTTCAAGGGATACAGCTAGATGTTACTGAGCACAGCCTTAAATATACAAGGAACTCTGCTTAGAACCACATGCAGAATAAAGATTATGAAAGAAGACTAGAAGAGTTTCTCATCACATCGGCGGATTCATAATTTTCTTTCATTCCAAGGCAAACCGTCTTCATGCAAGATGCAGACATACATATGAATTTTCCAGCCCCTAATGACAACGGCAGCATCAAAAAGCGGTTCTATACAGTTAAATGGTTGTAGTCAAACACGTAATTTATTCAATCAAAATGACTAAAAAAGAGCAGAACTTGCAGAAGAACAAAACCTGTTGCAAATTTTAGCATCACACACAATTAACAATACCAAAATATGAAGTGGGAAAGCATTATTGCTCTAACTAGTATAAGAAACTGCATCCATTTCAAAGTTAAGGAATCCTCTTGAATAATAAAGCATTAGTACTACCATAAGCATAGTCCATCACCACTTCAATAAAGTGAAAGCAAACACAAAATGAAATTATAAAAGCGAAGCTTTGGATTCATCCCTTAATTTCCCTTTAATTGATAATCCCCTATGACAAGAAACTGAATCCAATACTATGGTTCAAAGGAACCCAGCAATATCATAACATAGTGAATATTATAAACATTGTCCGCACATCAATCAAGCAAAGTGTGAAGAAAACCATAGTGAACTAATACATAATCAATAAAAACGAGTTCCCCAATTTATGCATGAGCATCTCCTATCATAAGAGAGTGCAGCCATTTTAATGGTAAGAAGAAACATGAGGATAAAGCATTAATCTATTATAAATTCTCGTCCACAAAAAACAAACTGCGAGGAATCCCGAAATGAAATATCATAGAATGTTATGATCATATTAAGAATCTAACGGAAGCCATATATTTTTTTATTTCTTTTTCTTTTGAAAGTTAAGACATTATCACAAAAGGGACTACAAAGAGAGGAAGAAAAAGAAAACCTCTCGCGCAGGGGACAAAACAAAACCTGAAACTTCAAGGATGCTAGGGTCTCAAACTCTAAAAAATTGAGGCTCTAGCTTCCAAGTTCTATAAATATACCGATTTCTCTTTAGGAAGTGCAGACACTATCCGCAAATCAATAAAAATTTGGTAGAAAAATACCCAAAGAATAATTTGCAACGACAATAAAAATTAATTAAACAAAGGTCAGCTATAAGGTGGCATTGCCTGATTGATAATTTTCTAAGCAGCCAAACACTCTCTCAAATATGACTATAAGTAACTAGGCTACACATACGTATATCATCATCATAAGAAAATGTGGTAAATTTTCGATGCTAGCAAAAACACCCATGAATCCTAAAGCATTAGTCTAAGTTATAAAAACAGCCCCCCACATCAACCAAATTAAAAATAGAAATAAAAATTTATAAGTATGAAACACAAGAAGCAACAACTGAATGCTAGAAGGAAACCCATGAATTGCTAATGGCACTCCCACCAGATTAACTATTTTCAACCCTTGAATTTTCATCCCTATCCCTCAAGCTTTAAACCTTAAAATACACCAGACCACTTAAACTAGTGATGAATAGTCGCCGGTGGGATGCTTTTCTGAGGTTTAATGGGGACTCATTTCAGAGCATTGACGGCACTCCAGCAGGTTAACTTTTTTTTATCCCTAAATTTTAATTCCTACATCTGAAACATTTAAAATATGGGCTTTGCTGTAGTACTCTCCTAGTTGAAGGGGACACTACAACGAATCAATAATTTTTGGGGGGTTTGAATAGTCCATGGGTTCACTTGAGCTTAATTTCTACAATTTATGACTGGAACTCGTTTAGGAGCACCCCTAAAACATTAGTCTATGGGTTTGTTTGATTGCAACTTTTCAACTCGAGCTTTTCTACTTTTTTGCTTAAAGAGTTTGGCTGCATTTGGTTAAACAGCTTTTAAGAAAAGCTTACTTCTTGTTTTGGCCACAATATAAGCCAGAAGACTCATCCATCTTTTTTCTGACTTTTTTTTTCTTTAAAGCAGCAAGCAAACAAACCGCATACGTTATAATAAAGATTATCCAAAACTTGGAAGATACCAATTAAACTAATATCCATAAAATACATTAATAAATTGTGGGGCCTTGCCTGATTAACAATTTTCTGAGCAGCCTCCTCCGTAAGCCCGTTCTTCAGCACCGGAGCCGCCGCCGCCGCCGGCGGAGGCGGAGCGAGCGCATCCGCCACCTCAGCACCCAACTCCTGATGATGACTAGGATCGAAGTACTGGGTGCCGCCACGCGGACGGAGGAGATGCCCCTGATGGTACTGAACCACCCGGTGGGGGAACTGAATCGGCGCGAAGGCCGGGGCGGGGCCCGGTCGGGACGGCGAGCGGGGGACGAACTCGGGGGCCTGCGCGTTGAGTCGACTCAGCGACGCGTTCCTCTGCAGAGAAGGGCCGTCGCCGCCGCCGCGATCGGCCGAGGAGGACGACGCGGCATCCTCCGATGGGGGATCGGAGTCCTGCGGCGGTGCTAGCATTGTTTAAGCAGCAATTGAGCTGTTTAATTGATAGACTGAGGGAAGATCTAGGGTTTTATCGGTGAGAAAGAGAGAGATAGATATATAGATACATATATGTATAGAGAGAGGGGGGGGGCTGGCTTTCGTCTTGAATTTATACTGCCGTGAGAGAGAAAGAGAGAGAGAGAGAGATTATCCATACATAACACCATTCACACTGGATTTACTCTCGGTACAGTGAATTATTTTTCTTGTATGCTACAATACATTTTTTATAGGGTACTATTGTATTTTAATAACAAAGTTATTGTGAAATAAGTACAATTTATTATAATGAATTTTAATTAAAATAAATTAAAAATAGTAAATCTTACGTCAGTACTTTTATTTTATAAAATATTCTAAAAATGCAACGGTAAATTTATCTATTAATAAAATTACTTTTCATAAATTTTTTATTAAAAAAATAATTATTTTCACAACAAAATAAAGTAAATACTCTAATATATTGAAAAATATTTTAGTATAATAATATTTTTTATGCATATAAATGAATTTTAAGGAAATTTGGTACGAACCATTTACATTTTGTATGAAAAATGAGTTTCTAAATAGTGAGATTTAAAAATAAAATAAGAAATACTAGCATGAATGATTTTATTAGGCCCAGGAGAAAGCCTATGGACCAGCATTTATTCTATCCGGATCCAGACTCGAGGGGATGCATGAGGATGGATCGTGAGGCTAGGGTTTGGTCTGAGTTAGGTCGGATACGAAAAGAAAATGCAAAACCTACGTGAATAAGGATGAACATAGAATTTCAACCGAAGGAAAATTTAAAGAAGAAAAAATTGTGGATTAAATGAACAAGTTTATTATATGTGTTGTAATAGGGTTAGATGCACCATTTTCGGGGGTAAAAAGTTAACAAAGTATTGTAAAAATACATTTGTTAAAAATTATATAAGTTTAAAATTGAATAAAAGTGAAAATTTTATCTTGTTTAGAAATTTACTAAAGTAATTTAGTTTTTCATAATTTCAATTCATTAATTTGGTAGAATAGAAATTAGTAAACTAATATACTAGGTCCAAATGCTTGAATCAATTTAATACCTTGCAAGCTCAAATTAATTTTTTACAATGTGAATTTTAATATAAAGATAGAGAAAAATATAACAATAGTAAAACTTAAAAGAATACAAGTTTATTCTTTGGTTTGATTATTTAATCCACATGTATGCCTAGAATTTTATTATGAAACAGAACAACTAATAATTTATGAAACATAACCACTTTAAGTAAATATGTACTCATTAAAATTTCAAATCTTAGCCCACCCTATATTATCACGAAGCAAGAGATCTCCAATCGGCTAGTTAAATATCATTTTTTAGCTATTTTGGTGAGTCAAGTCCAGAAAATTGGCTCCAACCTACTCTCTCACTCATTAATTTTAAATAGTATACTCTCTCTCATCAAAAACCCCCTCCAATTTTAGCTACCGTAATAAATATGACCATTATAAATATGATCGTTGTAAATATAGCGGTTGTAAAATTTAATATTTAAATTTGATGACATGGCATGACATGTTATCATTATG
>MKEJ01082625.1:0-19651 GCA_001753735.1 Embelia ribes | reverse complement strand
CCCCCCCCCCCCCCCCCGCCCCCCCCCCCCCCCCCCCCCCCCCCCCCCCCCCCCCCCCCCCCCCCCCCCCCCCACCCCACCCCCCCCCCCCCCCCCCCCCCCCCCCCCCCCCCCCCCCCCCCCCCCCCCCCCCCCCCCCAAAAAAAAAAAAAAAAAAAAAAAAAAACTAGCTTATTTGTTTTTCATAACGAGAGTCTTTATGGCATTAAAAAAAAAAGCCACAAACACTTTCATTGAGGTTCATATTGCGGTGCACCATAGTTACGCTAACTCTTCAATTACATTAAATGTGATTTGGTTTCCCATTAATCCAATGAGGAAAATAAAGGAGAAATATGTAGTTTAGAACCTAGAAAACAAAAAGCACTGACAAAGAAAGAGAGCTACTTACTTCCCCCTTAATGTGGAGGCTGTTTATGATTATCCGGGCAGTTCCTTTTAAAGGCTTCGCCAGCTTTGCGTACAACAAGATATTAATATCGGTAGCATCCCAATCAAAACCTAACCTCATGATTCTCTGCAAATACACATATTCAAAAGTGAGAATTATATCATTCATAAAGATATGGCAATTACGAAACAAAAAACAATAACATTCACATCTAGAAAGTCACATATCAATATAATGTAAAGGAAACTCCAAAGTAGTATGACAATAAATCAGAAAATCAAACCTGATGACCTGAAGTTGACCACCGAATACCATTAAGTCCCAACATAGGAGGGCACGAACCTAGTGAAAACTCTTGTAATTCTATCATTTCCTAGAGACATGGACAAATAAAATCAGAAAAAATTTAAGTGCATTTTACAAGTAAAAGTTAAACAGAAAAAAGAAAAAGCACTTACAAGAAACCTCGGTTTCCGATGCTTTAGGCGTTTCTGCATGAACAATTCATATTTACAAAACCAACAACCATTATTAGAAATTAAAATTATATGAAGACTTGCATGCTCTATAATCCAAATCGACAAAAGGAAGTAGTTTTACCAGCACTGAATCTACACATTTCACGAAAGAAAAAGAACACAAAACAAAATACCAGAAGTTTCGGTTCCTTCTGTAAGAGGGCTTTATGTTTTTTGTTTTTTCCTTATGAAAGAACAGATCACGTACCAAAAATCATGTACCAAGAATATATAGACTTTTGTGGAAAAGATCAACACTCTATGTGACTAGACAAGGGTTTGTTCACGCGTAATTCTCGGTACGTATATCTTAGAAATTTGGGCAAAAAATTCACCTCAACAATAGATGAGAACCTCGTGGAGAACCTAGGGTTAAGGTAGTTGGACCAGACTTCCATAAACAACTTGTTCAGCCACTCACATTGCTCCAAAGTTGTCACCGGCTGTTAAACATGGGAAATTTTGAAATTAAGGATTATAATGTCCCCTAAATAACATGAATAACAAGAAATAGAAACTTACTGAGTTATGTAATGCGATTTGCTTCCATTTTCTGTTCAAATCTTCTACAACAATATGGTGCTTGTAACTCCAATACTACAAATGCAAATAAAGGGAATCTCGTAAACATCCTTTGTTAGTTGCAAATATATATTTATATATATACATATATATAGATAACCAATCCACATAACTCCCGCATGGGTCTGAGGAGGGTCTGCTCTTTAGTACTACACGTTGATTTCCAAAAAACTGTCGTGAGAAAATTGGACCCAATTTCACAACAAAAGCAAGAACAAGATTTACAATAACCTCAAATAAGATCTCATCAATTAAATCTTCAGATTTGGTTCACTAATTTTCAAGTAAAAAATGGGTAGAGCTTAGATCAACCAACAAAAGCAGAATTAGTTGCAAAATTAGTGACTTACAATGCAGATAAATAAATACATCCAAAGGAATGGAAGGAGCATTAAACAACAAATTTAAACTCATTAAATAACTATAAATTCATCAGCATTTGAAGAAAAAGTGAAATCCATCATTACACAAGGACAAAGTAAAATAAAAATCAGTAATGACATGTATATACAGAAAATCATAAACAAATTGAACAAACACATGCGGTTATATCTTGCCCTTTAGTACTTTCATAATATAGGATCAATTAATATTGTTTGAAAAACATAAGTGCTTGTCAAATTGAATCAATATGAAAGTGCATGAATCATTTCCCAAATTAATATAAAAACACCTCCTAAATAACAAAAAATTACCTGAATAGTAGCCCAAACGGCAACAACAAGAGGGACCCAATTGGAGAAAGAGAAAACCCATCTCTCTACAGCCCACCCAACTAAAACCACAGGAATTAAGAGAGAAAAAGGGGGCTTTTCCCCCATTATATGGTTCAAAAACTCTCTAGCTTCACCCAAATTGATAAAGCTTCTGTTTTTTCTTCTACTCATTTAGAAAAACAAAAATATGAGTCTGATAAAGTTTATAAGCTGGACCCTTTGCTTAAAGATCAGAAAAGAACAAAACCCATAAATCAGATTCCTGTTAAAAAGATGAAATTTAACCAGAGAAAAAAAGGGGAGAGTGAATTAATGTGAATAAAATAATAAAAAGATAATTTCTTTAAATAAAGAAAGATCAATTCAAACGAAGTAGCCTTCTATAACTCTCAGAGAGAGAGAGAGAGAGAGAGAGAGACAAAAGTCTAAGTCAGCGGTGTTAACTCTGAGGATGAGGGGTTCAGACAATAATTTATAATTATTTCAATTTGCCGTTTATTTTGCAGCAGATGAACAGTCACCAGTGGGTCACCTGTATATATGCTTCACTATACTTGCCTTTGGTATATAATATCAATAATTAAATACAAGAAATTGGTATTCTTGTATAATACTACTATTTAAATTTTGTATTAGAAATCGTCTTTGAAAATTTAATTCCATTTTTTTATTTTTTTAATTAATTTTAATCAATGATATAAAATATTTCTATTAAAAATATATGGTTATTATGAACCCTTGTATTAATACAAGAAATTTTTTCCTTTCTAGAAGTTGTGTCCCTAAATAAATATTCCACCTATCAATATTAATACGTAATAATTGAATAGTCAGCATAAACGGTATGCTTAGGTAGACCATTCACTCCTGCCTTTTGAGCACAAAGGGTAGATACATCTTACCAAAAATATTTTTCATTAAATATTTGAATTATGTGAAACAGTTGAAAATTTAATTGCAATAATATTAATAATTTTTTTAAAAAAAGAGTATGAATACATTCTCAATGTTTTAAAGCGACTAATAAGAAAGTGAATAAATTTTTTTTTTTAAAAACCAACAGCTATTGTGAAAAAAAAGGAGTATAAAATATCACAAAATTAATTTCTTGATAATCAAAACCTTTACAATTATAATAAATAAAATTTTCCATGCAAAAATCTACTCGTTTCTAATTAATTACAGTCTAATATTAATATATAATAATTAAAAAATTTATTAAATAGTTTAAATTATAGTAAAAAAATAACTATAGAATTATGAATAAGGGATGTGACTTAAAGAGAATCTTGTTGTATACACAATTACTACAAATGTATATCCTATCATATACCATACAATATTGTTATAGAGAATTTTATTGTATACAATATTGTTACAATATCTACCAACTACCCAGTAAAATCGTAATAGTACTACCACCATTAATAGTTTTTGAACTTAATTATTATACTATGGTACCATCGCAATGCCATATTTGCAAAAGTTCATCACACTCATAAAATGAAAAAAATCAAAATATTTTTCTCAATTACTTAATCATGTATTTAGTGTCGTTATATAAGAAAAATATGATACATTTAGCATAATGAAAATAAATAATAATAATAATAATAATAATAATAACCATTGGTTTTTACAACAAAAATTACTATCGATGGTAGTAATAAATACACCGATGATAGATGACATTATCAGTGATGATGGTAGAATTTTACTTAATTATTATGCCATATGTTATGGCATTTAATTGATATAATTTTCATTTTTCACCTTTTTTTTTAAAAATGATTTATTTATTTTTATTCAGAATTATCATTTACAAAGATATAATTAAAGAAGTAATTACAGGAATATACTCCATACTATACCTAGTAGCCTGCTATTGAAATGGTCAAACATTTTGTTTTTTTTTATGTCCTTTCGATTCATGCATTACTCTCTCATAAGTTTTTACATATGGATCAGGATAAATTTTTAATTTTTACAATAGAAAACGTGAGCCTAAAAAATTACTTTTTATGGAAATTGAAAATCAGACCTAATGTTTGTAAAAGACGCTAAATTGACTTTTTCAAATGGTCCCAGTAAGCATAGTTACTACGTTGGACTTTTTCAATTTTACTAATTATTCTCTGGTTTGGTACCAAGAGAAGTAATTACGATAAATTACTTGTGTTGTTACCATCACTAAGATTGAAAAAAAGGATTTTGTAAAGTTGAAATAAAATTTTTTGTATTTTATTGATTTTATTACTTAGTACCGTATAATAAATTAAGTTATTTCTGTTAGTACCGTACAATTAACTGACTAGTATGGAGTATTTTTTGTAAGTTTTTTATTTTTCAATTTATATCATGCTTTGGTTGTCGGAGAAAAACACAAATAACAAAATTTCATATAGAAAAAGAAACAAAACTAGAAAGAAAATTTGAATCTATTGCTTCATAACATACTGATTTTTTAAATTTTCTTACGTTTTAATTTTTCAGTTTTCATACAATTTGATTATATAAATTGAATTAAATTTGATTTTTTATTTTTCCTATGATTTGATTGTTAAATTGCATGAAATAGCTTTTTTCCAATTGATAAATATAGGAATTGCTCTATTGAAAAAACACAAACTCTAGAAATAAGTTTGTTCAAGGAAAAAACATAAATAATAGGAAGAAATTTTGAATTTATTTTTTCCATAATTTACTATATTTTAAAAAAAAAAAACTTCTTATGTTTGGAATTATCTGACCTTAGGTTTTAAAGTTTATTGTCGGAGGACGATCAGGAGCCAGTCCTTTTTTTCTTAGATTAGATATAGGATAAGGATTTACAAGAGAGCAATTCTTTTTCATGTGTCTCCACCGTAGCAGTTTTATTTCCTTCTTTTTTTTTCATATGAATATATCTATTGATATTTTAAGTGTGCACTTTTGTAAGTAGTGATTATGAAAAATGGTTGGAGTGTGATTTTATTAAAAAATTTATATACTTTGTGCTTTATCTTGCTAATTTGTAGTTTTGTTTCTTGTTTTTGTCAGCATATTTTCATAGTGAAAGAAATTTGGCCCTAAAAAAGTACATGTGGCAAAATATTGTTGGGGGATCAATGGACCTTATCCAAGTAGTAGGGTACAACCAATTAATCCCTCACACAAATATTACATGTAAATGTGTATAGCCAAAATGAAAATAAGCAAACCATGCTAATAATGTGCATGAAAAAATAAAGAACACCGCGCTATTATTTTTAACGAGATTCACCCACTCTGTAGGCTATTTATTCTATTATAATAAGAATACAATTATAGTGAATAAATAAACCATACACAATGCTTGAACAATCTCTTAATACAGCGCTGTGTGAAACTGTCTAGCACCAAAAAAAATTTCAACCCCATAGAATTTTTCTTAACCATAAATATTTTCATTGAAATCACTTTCCAGTTCACTAGGAGTTTCGCCGACCAATAAACCTATAAATTTTCCTTGTGATAACCCTCCTAAATATTTATCTTTAGGATTCAGGATATCGAGTACATGGGACACCCTTCCATCTACGTGAAAAAGAAACTCAATCCCTCAATCATGGGATTGATCTTTTGTCAATCCCTCTTATTTCTCGTACATATAAATAAGTCCTAGACATATTTATAAAGCATCAAGAATTTTCTAATTCGGATAGGAAATAAATCATAATCATATCCAGAGTCAAAGTATCACATAAACAACTTTTAACCAAAAAAAATATAGTGATCAATCACCAACCCAAAGTCGTGATCCATCATCAAAGCCTGAAAGTAATTTTTAGCTTATTTTGATTCAAAACTTACCCTAAAGTATTTCTGAGACTTTTCGTAATTGATTTCAACTCCAAGACTATTCGTGTGCTTGAATTTTGAGTCAATCTCCCAACAAATATTACGAGTGAGGCATATCTTTTATACATATTAGAGATATGATACAATACATAATAACTTAGAGTAATAAAAGTTAACATGCACGTTTAAAAGAAATGATGAATTTTTATTACGTATTTACATAATTTGATGACATAGTAAAATTGACGAGATAGTAAATTATAACCGCTCTTACTTCAAATATGGTAGCATAAACAAGCACGGCTTTCGCATATAAGTGGGTAATTAGTCTCCGAATACTCTCTTCGTTTAAAGAGCTGGCTAAACATGAATTCAACCTCCCAAGAAATCTATTTGCTTAAAGTTTATTCTTTCGTATGAAATTAGGTATATATACATTAGTTTCACATGTTTTTGTTCACTGTTTAAGCGGAAATTAAATGAAAAAAATAATAATAGAGATATTAACACACAAGCAAATGTGGGCAATGAAATACGTGCAACATATGGAATTACGATGTTGAAACAGATTACAAAGTGGTCCCAATGTTTTGTAGACATACTAGAGCCTTGATTTGTGTGATTTTACATAAAAAGGTTACTAAAACCTTTTTCTAGAAGCAAATCAATTTATTGTTTAATATAACATAATTGTACTTTGAAAGTGAAATTTAAGACTTTGAAGAAAGTTGACCAGTGGATCAGTTTTAAATAAAATCATAATCGGTTTATTTGGTTGTAATTTTAAAAAAAAAAAAATAGATGCGTTCCATTTAAAGCTTCTAATTTTGTTAGGGCAGAAAAATGAAAAATTAACTTTTGAAAAGCAAAATGCATTTAAGATTTTAAGTTTAAAAAAATAGTAGAAAAAAATAAACTTAAATCTGCAACTAAACAAGCTTGAATTGTGATATGAAAGATTAATTTGATGTTGATGGAAATTATGACTGTAGAGTAAGTTGATAACTTGACTAAAATATAAATGGTAGATTTGATGTGGACTGTTTGCTTTGCGTACCAAGTTGACAATGGATCTTGCATTGTATGTGCTTGGTCCAATTTTAAATTTTCAGTATTAGTGAGCCATAACATGCAAAAACAAATCAATTGGGAGTTTTAAACTTGATAAACAGAGTTTATCTAGGAATCGAAAATAAAAAGGGTCTGAATATCATACAAAACTATTAAGGGATGCTAAAAAAATCTCTCCCTATATATATATACAAAATATAGAAATATTAGATGGATTTTTAAAAACTATGGAATTTACGTAGGGGTGTCAAAATGGACTGCGACCCGATACTCTATTTGGATCCATAGGGTACAGACTCGGCCTAGGCCCATATTCTACCCAAACTATTTTGGGCAGGGCCTGAGACCCCTCATATTTATTCTCACCCGACCCCAGTCCGTACCCGACAGGCAGACCCGAGGTTCGTACCCGTATTTCGCTGAAAATTTATAAATATATAAAGAGAAAAAGTCCGACCAGAATCCAGACTCAAAAACTCGATAGCTATACTCTGAATAGGGTATGATTACAAGTTATAATAGCAAAAACTTAAATTTCACACTTCATTTTAATAAATACTTCAGCTACTTAACCTACCAAAGGCAAGTTGTCACCAAAAGGCTTACCGTGGCATGTTGCTTTGCTTTCACCAACTATTTTGTTTGATATTGCTAGCCACACAATTTTAGTTGTTGTTTTCTTTATTTTTTCGTTCCAACTCACAGAAAGCCCATCACCTCATACATGAACGGTGAAAATTTTGCCAAATTTATATGTTGCATATTTTTTAATCTGTAGTATTCAAATTTAATTCAGCAAATCAAGCGGAAAGAAATGGTCTCCAAGGCTTTGAAACTATGCTTAATGTTAAAACCGGAAAAAAAGGGGTTGTCCAGCCTAGTGTGATGGGCAGTTCCAGCCCAACAGATCCTCGCCATTACCATGCCAAACATCCCCTTGTTCCGTCTGTAACATCTCATGAAATGCTCCGCAAAAACAAAAGTAGAAAAAGATAGCTAAATAACATATTCATGATTTATATTACATTTTTTCATAAATTACGAGATTTGTTTTTTTAACAACAACGAACAGGAGTGAATATTTCAATTTAGACATGGGTTTGGCAGTAAAGATTTTTCAACATTCATACAAGGAACTATGAAAAGGATTTCGCATTGGTACTCACAAATTAAAAAAAAAAACCAAAAAAAACTACACTATAGGATGCATTACAGACTTGCAATATTCACACATTTTGTTTATTTTGAAGCTCGGTTTCCATATTCACAATGTGATATACGAAAGAAAACATCAGCTCACTAGAACTTGTGCATGTTTCCGAGTATTTACAGTATCTTCTTCTTTTTGTCTTCTTTAACTCTTTCGAGAACAACAGGAGCTGCTGGTATACTGAACCACCACTCTCTCACTCTTCTCTCGAACCGTTCTGTGCTTGCTCTTCTTAGGGGAGAGTATTGCGTGAATACATTCAAGAAAATGAGCAAAATTAAGTATTTACTAGGAAAGAAAGCAAGTACCAAGGCTGTGACCACCAGAACAACCACAAATTTATCACTTGCCTGAAATAGGAGGACAAAGAAAACAAATATCGAATTAAAGTCCAAATATCACTAGGAATTAAAATTATGTAATTTTGAATAAAAATAAAAGTAGGAAAATAACAAGCAGAAAGCAAAATCAGAAAAGAAACGATCATTTCGGCAGGGGGAAAGAACCTTATCACACAGAACCGACTTGTTCAACTTTCAATAATAGAAAAAAGAAAAAACTATCAAAGAAAATTAAACAAAAGAAAAGTGCTATTCTTTTTTCGACAAAATATGCAGAGACTTTTGTTCTAGGGAGTCAGCCTGAGAAGAATAGCAAGAGATGTATTCGTTCATATGATAAAAATTCTAAGTTCAAACAAAATTCTTGCTAATTTCCGATTCCTCTTTCTGTATGTTACCCAAGAAAACCCAACACTCGCTACGACAAATGTGGAATATTAACAAAATGAAACAAGAAGAGAAAACCGTGTATATGAAAACTGTACCCGCGGGAAAATGGACAAGAGTAAGCCCCGAATCTTTAGAAGGACAATGTTTCCATCCTGTACGAACTCTTCAGATTGAGATATTACGTTTTGAACAGCCAAGAGTTGCTCAACAGCACTCATTGATGGAGGCGCTTCAACTTTGAGTTCTTCAACATCTTGGCCAATGAAGCGGGAAATAACCATAAAAACTGCCACCAAAATGAGAAACAGGGCAAAGGCATAGCCCAACCATTCCCTGCAAAACCCAGAATCACAAATAATTTCTTTTATCATAATAAATCGCTTACTAGGAAACTCGGTTTGATGTGAAAAATTAGCTTCAGCCAGAAACCGTTTCCAAATGGTAACTTTGCGTTTTCGAAACTTATAGCAGAAACTTGCTTCCAAAAGATTTCCATAATATAAGGAAACTCACAAAGGTAAATAAAAAAATATATTTTTAGTTAGTTTTATATGATGAATGTATTATTTATGTACCATTAAAAGTATTTTACATGAAAATATGTGAAAATATTTATAATTAAATATTATTTTTCACATATTTTATTAATATTTTTGCATATTTACATATAATATAATTTAATTACTAATAATATCGATATTTTTTTATTTATTTTTATATTTTTAAGACTTCATTTCACCTAACAATATTCCGAAACTATTCCGCTTTTATTTTTCACTTCGGTACCTAAAAGAGTGAGACTATATAGACTCATGATGAGAAGCATTTTTTAACCTAGACAATAAAAACCATTTTAACTCATGAAAATTAGCTGTTTATTCAAGTTGTCTTATCAGATGGTGGCTTTTTTCCCCTTATATTTTATTTCTAAATTATTAATTTTTTTATTTAGTTAGTTTCGGTAGATGATAAGGGTTTGTTTGGTTGCATATCATAAACCATATTTTATTTTAATTTTTAAAATTAGACTAGATTTGGCTAGTAGTTTTAAGCTCAATTTTTACTATTATGACCTTAAAAAAACTAAAAAATTTAAGCTCAATTTATTTTATATATTTCATAAAAATAAAAAACAAAAACAGCCCTTTTTAACTCCTAAAACTCCAACAAAACCAACCACCTAGGCTCAACCATTAAGCCCTGAAGAGAAGATATTTTCCAAGTGAAGTGAGAGAAGGAATGAGAAAAAAGGGGAAGAGGGTTTTTGACCCTTTCTTTAAAGATGGGAAACCAGTGGTTGAGAGTTACATCTATGCAACTTTTATATTCTAATTCTAAATCTCTCTTGTTGCTCTCTTTTATGTTCAGTTTTGGCTAACACTTGATGGGCACCCTTCTAATTTTTCTTTCTTAGCTTTAATGGGTGTGGGTTTTAAGCTTAATCTCAAATTGGGTTCTCCACTTAACTCCCATTTCCTCACCAATTCTTCCTCTTCTTTGCCTTCTTTATGTAAGTACCATTCATTCCCTCATTTTTCTATTCATATATATATATATATGTTTCACGTATTGACAATCATGTATAAAGAATTCATGTGTTGGTTTATCTTTGGCATTTATTTTTAAGGAAGAAATCAATGAAGGGGATATAATTAATCATGTAGGTGTTTATATTGTTTTTGTACATGATTTTTTGTACTTATATTGTCACTCTTAATCTATAGATGTTTTATTTGCACTAGTTGTGTTTATTCGAAGAATAAAAGCGAAGAAAAAGTAAACTCATTGGTTATTGATGTCTACTTGTTGAAATTCACTTTTGGAGTAGCATTTGTGTTCTAGAAGCACAGAATTTGGAAAATTATAGACTACATGGACAAGATAATCGATGTAATTTTCACGCTCTTGTGCTCATGTAGCTCGATTTGGCAAGCATTAGACATCTATCTACTAAGTTCTGTGTCTATTCACATTTCAACTTTCATTAAGAGTTATCATTGATTTATCAACATTAAGAAAAAATCCAAGTAAACTGTCATTTCTCGAATTATTTTCTTCTTGTTGTATCAATTGTTTCTTCTGCATATGTCCAAACCATCCCAATAGAATTTTTATGTTAGTGCCACCTCCTCGAAAATGTGCTCTTAGTAATCACATCTTTTCAAGATTACCATACTTCTCTTAACAGTCTCATTCGGCTATTTTTTCATTATGGGTCGTCAATCGTCATACAAATTCTACGCTAGCAAATTGTGCTCTTATCAATTCTTTTAGTCTTTGATTACTCCTTTTCTTAATGCAGCTAGAGGATGGGAGAACGCTTATGATTCAGCAAGGTTGTCTTCTTCTCTTGGAAGTTCCTTGCAGAATGAAAATACATATGTAGATCTCTCGAAAGCTGATAAATGTTCCTCTACATCACTAAGCTTAGAAAATGATTACTCAGAAACACAAGAATCACAGGTTCATCCCTTTTGTCAGATTATGGTTTAGCCTAAATTAATCATGAAATTTTGCCTAGTTTATCTCAATTCATGATCATGACCGTGGTCCTTCTCATTTAGATGAATATTGGAAAGACATCCCTCGGTGGCAGCATAAACATGTTTGACGATGAAAACCAGCCGAGTTCACCAAATAAGAATCCATCATATTTTGGGTTGTTGATGGAAAATGTCGATAAATTAGAAGCAATGTCAACTGATTTTGACGTGAAGATATTGGAAAGAAATATTTTGCAGCAACTAGAAAGACTTGGGGCTCTAAAATTATTTCATATATGTCTATCGAGGACCCTTAAATCCTCTACATTGTTTGATTTGCGTGACACCCCAACTCATCTTATTGAGCCTCAGCGTAATTCGTCAGTTGATGTTCAGAAGAAAGTTGTGCGATCAACAAAAAAGGGAAAAAGGAAATTGGGAAAAGAGAGAGCTTGTGGAAAGGCTTCTAAGCTTTTATTGCCTGCTAAATCTATTGAGAAAGAATGGGATTTCTCTTCCACCAGAAGAAAAACAAATTCTAAAAGCGGAAGACTAATGATTGCGAAGAATGAGGCTGAGATGTCAAAGGGAGTTAAGGTTGTTTGCTTACTCCTTTTCCTGTCTGTTTTGGAATTGCATTACATAGTTAAATTCAAATGTTAATCACACAACAATGGAGTTAATACTTGCAAAGTTTGACAAATGTTCACAAACTATGAACACGTTTTGGCATTTACGAGCAGATGAAATTTAACTTGGGGTTTACCTCTTTTATCCCCACAAAAGGTGCTGCTGATGCGTTTAGTATGAGGTTGAAAATGGAATGGTCAACTGTTGCGAGATTATGTTTCACAGAACCATGACTTGTGTTGAAACTCTGTATGTTAAATTCGGCTTCTCTGACAATTTCCTTTTAGTTTTTTGCAGTGTACTGACAAATTATTGCCTAAAAAATTATGCTTATTTTTTTAATGCGAAGAACACTAAACTATTTATCTTTTAGTGCAAGCATCAATGAATAAGGAAATTTCCATATGATATCGTTACGAACAAAACTCAATTAAAAGGGCAAATAATGACATGATTTGTTAGTGATTTTAATTTCTGGTTTGTTTTATGATAATGCTGTAGATGGTCGATGGTTTAGAAAATATTAGAATGGTATTGGAACGAGAAACTGGTCGAGTTGCTACCTTAACTAGCTGGGCAGAAGCTGCAAGAGTTGATGTAAAGGTATTGCAACAGCAATTGCGTTTTGGATGGTATTGCAGAGACGAGCTTTTAAGAAGTACACGCTCTTTGGTTTTGTACATTGCAAGAAACTATAGAGGGCCTGGAATTGCTCTCGAAGATATAATTCAGGTTAGTGAAATGCGTGTTTTTGAGATGATGTTTGTAATTTCTCCATTTAAATTCACATGTAACTTGCTTGTGTCCGCTTTCTGAATCGAGTATGAATAAATCTATTATAATAAAATTTCAGTATTAGGAAGGTGGAAACCAGAGTGAAATGCTATTAAATTCTTTTGATAAGTTAAATTTTGGACGTGGCAATGTAATTTCTTCAATTGGTCGTATGCTTGTCTGCATATTTTTTTTATTTTTTGTTTTTGTTTTTGTAACTTCTAGGAGCTACTGCCTCATACTAAGTTTTATCAATGAACAAAATTGGATCGGAACACTTTAATTAACACAAAAAGTGTATGTACTCAATCATCATAAATAGGGTCTACTCGATAATTTATCTTTATAAGGATAATTCACAGTCCGGACTAAATTTTAATTTTTTTTCTTTTACCCCAATCCACAGGCAGGAAATATTGGTGTTTTGCAAGGTGCCATAAGGTTCGATGATACGAGGGGATACAGATTCTCAACTTATGTTCAATACTGGATAAGAAAGTCAATTTTGACATTGGTAGCACAACACTCTAGAGGCGTTCGAATTCCTGTATGTACATTTCTTAAATGATTTTTTATATTCAGTTTCATGTTTTCTTGATCAAGCATATTGATACATCTTATTTCCGACTCCAAATTATGCAGTTCACTTTAAGTAAGGCAATAAATCAGATACATAAAGCTCGAAAAACCCTAAACGGAAGCCACGGGCAGTACCCAGATGATGACGAAATTGCCAAGTTCACAGGATTGACGTTAGCTAGAATAACAGCTGCGAGCAAATGCTTTAGAGTCGTCGGTTCTCTTGATCAGAAGATGGGGGATTCTATTAGTGCAAAGATATTAGTAAGTTATGCATATTTTATCCATTCGATCATCTCGTAAAAGGTTATATTTACAATAGCTGTGGAACTTTCAAAAGTGTTGAACTCCTTAATCAGGCGATGTTTTTGATTTTATTTGCCTATCCAAATAGGATCAAGTTAATTGTACTTATTTTATTTTACAACTATAACCTAGATGTTGAAGAGGTTTAGGGTTTGTTTTGATGTAGCTTCTAAGCAAAAAAAGTAGCTTTTTTCAAATCAAACTGAGAAAAAAGCCAGATGGATATACCTTAAAATTTCTTCTTTTTTAAGCCAAAAAGCAAAAACACCCAGCTATAAAGTTTAGCAGCCAAATACATGCGAGTTTTAAGCCAAAAACTTGAGCATAAAAGCCGCCAGACTAAATCTTATAGTTTGGTAATGTTTTTTGTGCGCTATCCGCTCCTTTTCTTTCTTTTTTTTTTCAATGGGAAGCTGATAGTGGTGTTAGGTAAAAAAAAACAAAAAGCAGGTGCTTCTTGCATCTGCTTTTGCATCTTGGGACTTTTTCCTTTAACGTTGCTTCCGCTTCTCTTCATTAGACATGAAAACAACCAAAATTTTCCTTAAATAAGCATTTTATCACGTTTACCAAACGCTGCAGCTTAAAAACGAATTTTGAGAAGCAACAATAACGAATTTTGAGAAGCAACAATAACATTACCAAACTAAACACTAAGTTGAGTGTTTTGTTCATAATTTATTGGTAAATGTGGTCGCCCGTGCAGGACTTTACACTGGATACATCAATAAAAACCCCTGAAGAAACAGTGACGAGGCGACATATGATGAAAGAGATGCATCATCTTCTCAAAACACTTGAACCCACTGAGAGGCAAGTTTTGATCCTCAGGTTCGGACTCGGTGGTTGTCAACGCAAATCGCTAGAAGAGATTGGTAGGCTTTTTTCTGTGAGCAAAGAGTGGATACGGAGAGTCGAACGAAAAGCTCTCATGAAGCTGAGGAAAGAAGATTTTTGCAGAGATTTGAGCCATTTTGTTCACTTGTAGAGTAATCCGTAAGTTGCAAAAGTTATTGTTTTTGTAATATTTTTTCTTGTAAAGTTTTCAAAATCGGAGTAGGCTAGGAGGAATAATAAAAGCAGTTCATTTCGAGATATCTGAATTTGTTTTTCTGGGCTGCAAAATCTAAAACTACAATTTCTCTTGCTTGGCTGCCATTCTCTCACTTCTTATGAATAACTCCTTTTCTCCTTTTCTTTTGAAAAATAAAACTTAGGTTAAAGCTACAAATCAAGCTTTTAAGTACCAACTTTAAGTTTAAAAATAATAAATATTTGTCTTCAGCATATGCCATGGTGCAGAACTGAAAGCCTGCAACTTGTAAGACTCAAGGGAATTTGCAAAAAAGTTGACAGAAACTACATTTGATCAAATGCATTGTGGAAAAGTTTTAAAAGAAAAAAAAAAATGCATTGTAGAAAAAAGTTGCATAAATGCACTTATCACTGAAAGTATTCCGATTGGTAAATAACTTGATTAAAAGTTAGCGTAGAAGACAATTAAGTTTCGAGAATACGAAAGAGGGCACTGCAAGATGAACGGTTGATTATTACGTTAAGTGTCAAGTGGAGTTGCAGTGATATATGCCGTTGAGGCATCCTAACAGAGTGGTAGAATCGAACCGATGAATTCGTTGAGACAAAGAAAACATATTACAGACAAAACTAGGATGAAGTTTTACATACATGATTTAGCTCATCACATATCTCCTATTTCCTGAAATAGGGTCCATGAAAAAGGAAAAGAAAGAAAGTTAGAAAAATAAAAATAAAAATAAAAAAAGCCCCTCTTTGAATCGGATTATCCTTTCCTGATTTTCTCTATCATTCTTGCACTGTTCTCTTTCTGCAAAATTTCGAAACAGAACAGCTGAACAGAGTTAAAACATTACACCAAATAAAGAACAAAATAATCTAAATCTGATTATTAGTTGGGTGTTTTAGGTGAATTTGTATACTTAAATGTCATTGGGATTAGTTGGGTTTGTATTTTAAATTCAAAAATAAATGGAATATACAGGTTGCACCCGTCCTAATTGTTTCTCATGTCGGTCTGTTAAGATTTTCTCAAGCTCAGAATTTTTTTATTTATTTTATTTTACTCGGAAGTTATTGCAGATTTGGATTTTGAAAATTTAAATTGAGCTTCTTTTGCCTTTCTATTTACCCAGTCCCTTACCAGCTTTACCAACTTATTTGCTTCAAATCTCACTGCAAAAAAGTGTTAGGATGAAAAAAAAAACATTCAGAGTAAGCAAAATAGAGACAATAATTTTCACGTGGTTCGACCAAATGTGCATACGTCTACATAAATGAGCTTAATTTCACTTAGAAATTCTGAAAGAGGATTACAAAAAATTTTCACGCAATTTTTCTCTAAAACCTCACAACTCTCGCAAACAAAATGTCAAGTGTCTCTCTCTCTTTTTGGTGTGTTTTTTTCAAGCTTACAAGTACACATATTTATAGTACAAAAGTGACATGACTCATACCCAATACATCTCCACCAACATATAACTTTCCAACAACTAAATACATAAAATCAACGGTTGCTCAACAACCAATTGGCATCTCCATCAAACAACCACCAAATGCATAAAATCAATGGTTGCTCAATAACCAATTGACATTTCCATCGATCAATAACCTTCCAACAACCAAATAAATTATATCGAAAAATAGAACTTAATTGTCAAGCTTTCCATCTTCGCAACGATCTGATTCGTAGAGAACGTTGTAGTAGAATCACAAATGCAATGATTTCGAATGTAATCCAGGACGAGATCAGTTTACCACACTGTCACCTTAAATCTTTATTGCCCTGCATCTCTTTCGGTTTCAGATCGTCGTGGATAACTAATTCCCATGCTACAACGATCTTCTCTCAAGTTCAGATGGAAGCGACACTCCGAACTCCAATCCAATCGGTCCTTTCACAACACGATATTCTCTATAACTCTCTAAAATATTATGGAAAATTATGCGGTATGTACAAATGTATTTTTTTTCCCCAGAATTTTTGGTGTAAATGTAAATGTTTAAAGTGTTGGAGAACTCTTGGATATTTATAGAAATGAAGTGATCTATCCAATGGTTGCAATTTTCAATCCAAGAGGTGCTACTTGCAAAAGGTTGCAACTTATGGACCAAGGAGTGTGCTACTTGCAAATACTTGTAACTTATGGGCCAAAGGGTACACGTTTTGGAATGGGCACCACTTTGAAGCCTTACACCATTTACATCCGATAACCGTTTGGGTTTATTAATGGCTCATTGGAAAAAAATAAGACCAATGATTATGAAATTTCTAAAAATTTCAACACAATTTTCATGATTTTAATTAATCACATGCTACTAGGCGTGTAAACGAGTTGAGCCGAGCCGAGCCGAGTTGAGCTTGGTGTTGTTCAAAGCTCGGCTAGCAAAATTTATTGCACGAGCTTAAGCGATCCAGTTCTAACTCTGGCTCTGTAACTCTCTCAGTATTTAAAACTTGAGCTGGCTTGCGGGCTGCCTCTTTTAGTAACAATTAAAACTTATAATCGATTATATCTAAAGAATAATCTCCCTTATACAACCGATAGGGGAGAAATAAAATTTTTCACATTGTTATGCATGTAGTTTTAGACTAATATGTGTTGTATTATATATATATATACATTGGACTAAATGAGTGTGTTATATATTTGTATACATAAAGCTTTCAAGCTAACTAGTCGGGTTTTACCAAACTCTAGCCCGACTCCTTTACTAAACGAGCTCGAAAATCTGGCTCTTACTCAACTCTTTTATCAAATGAGCCGAGCCACATAACAAACTGCTCTCGAGCTACTATTGAACGACTTTATTCATTTACATTTGTACATGCAAACTAACAGCTACAATTTTGTTTTTGTGATTTGATGATGAATATTTGGTTATTATTATATAAAAATAAATAAATTCAGCATACACCGACTGAAACCTGGGTCCATTTAGCATTTCTAGCTTTCCTAATTAAGCTCGCTTTTGCCATTCAAGCCCTTTAATTTACTCAGACTCGATTCGTTTACTTAACGATATGAATAGCAATAATATGAGTTTTTTGTGGATAGTCAATCTATCCAAAATCGATTATAATCCGTTTAAGGTAACTACTCTATTAGTTTTTGTATAAATATTGTTAAAAAAAAATATTCATTAGCATTTGGTATGGTTTTGTTGGTATTAAATCCCATAAACTCAGGTATCCGATATCCGGTTACGGTAATAAGGTACCCAATACTCAATGAGCATAAAATAGGTACCCATTTGATATGAATAAATATACATATTTATGTATGTTTATAAATCATATGCATATAATGTCATGAAAATGTATTTTAATATATATTTTAGAGCAAATTTCTTCATAGGACTTTACTTTGATTGTGAGGCTAATTTGAATTACATAAACTTTAATTTGCATTATACATTTTTATGACTTATTGTTAAGTTGGTTGTCATGTGAATCTATTTCATGTTAAAATTTGTGAAACGTATTGTAAAAATGTTAACCGGAAATGGTTTGAAAATAGGAAAATAAAATCATTTATCGGGGCAGATTTGGTATTTAATTGAAAAATTATAAAAAATGGGTTTGGGACAGTTTTGGTCTGTGGTTTTAGTAAATGGTTCTGGTTATGTCACTACCAAATTTCATGGGTAGTCTACTAGTGGCTACTCCTACTTAACGGACCTTATTTTTTTTTTAATTTAGAATTTGGTTGTTTTGAATTTATGAATATTACTTGTTGCTGGTCTACTAAACTTTTAAATAAACTTCAACAGCTTGAATCTTTTATATAATCAGCAACTAATAACTTCATGCCAACGCATATACTAAATAATTATAATATTGTAAAATTTTATCAACTTAATATTACAAATATAAACGAGCAAAGTTGTTTAATAAATATATCATTCATATAAGAAAATATATTTTTTAAACTTTATTGTATTCAATCTGACTTATGCGTGTTTATGTACGTAAATTAATACTTCTAGTTCAAAATATATAGATACAAATACATGAGTCAAATGAGCCAAGCCCTTAGCGAGCCGATTTAGTGGTTATTCAAACTTGGTTCGTTAACGAGTCATATTTTTTTTATTTAGACTTGACTGAACGAGATCGAATCAAGCCTTTAACGAGCTGAACCAAAAATTATTAATGAACGACTCGTTTCATTTACATCTCTACCTCGACCTGCGGAATGAAACCTTTTAGAATCCATTTTTAATATCACTTTTCCAAAAGAATTTTGAATGGAAAATAAGAGCTTCCGGATAACCCGTGCATCCGTTGACAGAAAAATCTGTTTTCACTGTCAAAATGATTCCAATATTAATCATATACAACCTAACAACTACGATTTTGTCTTTATGATTTAAATAATTGATTATTGTATGTATCACTCCCTAAGTTACAAGTCATGTAGCAGAGTAGGAACAGAAACATAAAAACGTTAGATTCGTAGTTCAAAAATTATTTTGAGATAAAAAATGAAAACGAAAGCAAAACAAAAATTAAAAATAAAAATATCTTAAAAGATCCAGAGACACATGTAAATAATACTCCCTCCGCCCACAAATAATTAGACATTACGTTGTTTTAGGAATTTTTGAAAATATTTTAACATTTGGATGTAATAAAAATATTAAATTTATCTTTATCTTATATTAAAAAATATAAATTTGATATTTTTATTATATTCAAAATTAAATTATTATATTTTAAATTTTTTTAAAAAATATAATATTTAATTATTTATGAACGGAGTTAATACATCAATAGAAAGGTATGAAATTTTTAGTGTACGG
>MKEJ01082623.1:0-12048 GCA_001753735.1 Embelia ribes | reverse complement strand
AAAAAAGAAAAAGAAAACAACCAGGCACTGACAATGTATATAAAATCATAAGTAATTAAATTAATATAAAGCTAATGAAAAACAAAATATACATATAATATATACAAAATTGTTGAAAGATGGTATTAAAGTAAAACCAATGGGGAAAAAAAATCCATAGTAGAACTTTTAAGTGTTTAATATTTTCTCAAAAATAGCTAAAGTGAAAAATAAAATAAAAAGGATTATGTTCAATGGGGACCAAAAGCTTTAGGATTTATTGCATATTTAATTATTTATTAAAATTCAAATATATTACAATATACAAAAAGAAATTTAAAATAATCTGTGCATTGGAAGTACTACAAACTAGTATTTCTCAATTGGATTGATATCTATATAAACCAACAAGTACATATAACAAAAGGGACAACATGATCAACAAGTGATAAGCAACAAACCCCCAAAAAATTCATTTTCATTACCTATCATTGGGAACAAAAGAGATTATATCAAACAGGAAGCCAAACAGTTGATCTTTACATCTTTTACAAAAAGTAATTGAGAACAAAAGAAGACCCTAAAGTGCTAACGAATATCAAAATAAACACAGACAAAAACTTTTTGACATAGCTGTTAGATTATGTCTTAATTTGCATCATTGGCCTTTCAAAATCATGCCTTTGATTCTTTCATATCTATGAGCCCCCCTGTAGCTTGAGATGAATCAACACCAATTTCCTTTGAATTGCATATCTCTGTTTGAGAAACCTATGAATTCATAAAATCCACATGTAGTTAGTTACATAAAAATGAAGAAAAAACATATAAAAATCAATCATAAAAAAAAAACTTTAAAATTAGTTTTAGATATTCTTGAGTATGCTACTTCAACCCCATGCTTACCTTTTTTCTTTTTGTTTGTCCTCCAGTTCATATTTTTCTTCAAAAAAAAAAATCATATGATCGCATTTTTAAAATTAAAAAAGAAATACTACAAAATATGCAAAACCGTACCTTTTTCTTCAAAAATTGCTCCTCCATGGACTCTTTCCTTTACGAAGTTCGACGTCCTTTACTGCAAACTTTGATGGGACTCAGCAACTTCTTTCTCAAATAATTTACCTAATTGTCTATTTATGGCAAGTCTTGTAGATTAAGTTCCTCACCAATACCAACTTGTTCCTCCTTTGGCAGTATTTCCCTTGTGTAATTTATCATCTTCAACACGAACTTAGAACGCTTATAATTAATTGCTCCAAACTCTGCAACATCATGAAATTTATTGCATATCGTATCATATCGTTTCATCTCTTCCGTATCACTGACATTATCATACGAACTTATGATGAAAGTATGTTTTCGCTTAATGTCGTTTCTCCACCTCTTGAGAATGTAGCGATGTGTTATTTCGTTCACACAATTCAAAGCCAGTACAGATATGGCATGCCTACAAAGAATTCCTTTAAATTCAAACAAATGACAAGAACCGCTTATGTCGCATTCATCTTTACCATAGTAAACATCATAAAAAAACTTCACTCGTATATAACCATTTTTTTTTCATATTGTCGTTGACCTGGAACACAGAAATGGTGCCTTCGGCTTTGACGAATATTCCCTCAACTCATTTTGAAACCATTTAAAAATCTCGTTAGTATATGCATCTTGAAATTGTTTCTCAATACGATAACGAGTAATCATTGGTATAACAGAATTATAAGATGCAAAATCAACTTGTTTTTCTTTCTCAATTTTACTTCTCAAAGCATGATCATATTGCTCCGCAAATTGTTTCAAGGATGTCTTCGAGTTAACATAATTATCAAAAAAAGCATTCACGCTCTCACTTCTTTGAGTAGTAGACATTTTTGTTGCATTACTGCATTTAATTCACACCTACAATGGTGATTCACGTTGATAGTTTTGGTGTGAATCACGCAACTTTGTAAGCCTATAAAAAGGCTTGTTTGGCTGCTTATTTTGACACACCAACACGAAAAAGTGAAGAGAAATAGAGAGAGAGAGAGTGATGTCAGATACAAAGATATGTAATGTTTTTGTATATGATTTGTAAATTTTGTTCAGGAATAAATTTTTGCACCATTAACAGATGTGAGCCGGGAAGTCCTAGACTTTGCTTCATTATACTGTCTTCTATAAAAAAAAAAATTCAATGAATTGGTGTCCTTCTAACAACAAACAATCAAGTTTACTCAAAACAAGGGGCAACAAAATTCTAGTTAATAACCCTCTGGATTTATGCACACTTTTTGTAAATAAATAGAAAGATAAATAGCTGATACCTTGCTTTGAAGGAGAAGTAGCAGCAAGTGTTCTCGACCCATCAAACGGAATTCTAAACCAAGAGGCTAATGAAATTGAGCAGTGTAGCACGAACAAAGGGACAAACCAAGTAAGTGAACACAGTCACACAATTAGAAACTTCCGGACGGAGCTTAAGGAACCACTCCGGGCAAAGGGAGAAACAGAGATACTTTCGGGTCGAGTTTAACCAAGCGAAAGAAAATACTCCAAGCATGTATGTGCTCAAATAATCAACAGAAAATTGAACTGAAAGATGAGCATACACCATGTTATGTATGAGGATGAGAAAAATATAATGGATATCAAGTCTTTATAAAGGCGCGGGGAAAGCTGAAAAATTGATAATAAGGTCACAAATTCGTCAAAATTTAAATTGAGATGAGTTTTGTGAAAACTTTATCACATGCCAACTCATTGCTGCAAAACACCTCACAAATTTAAAATTAGTGTGGCCATTATTTAAATGGTTCACGTGAAATTGGAAGTAAAATTTGACGGATATGAGCTTTCGTTTTTTTTTTAATAAAAAAATTAGTATAAAATAAATTATTTGCTAAATTTAATAATAAATAAATAATAAATTTTAAAAATAGTAGGGTTATCAGATTCAATTTGAACGTGAAATAGGGAGCTATGGCCATCTAGTAACTATTTTTCTTTTATTATCATTTCTGTTTTATTAAAAAAATATGGAAGTTGGTAGACAATAATTGGAACCCTTCAAAATATCATGATTCACGCCAAAAGGGTCCATCCCTTTTTATCTGTTTTACGAGTAAAGAGTGACTGATATTTTTTAAAAAAGTATAAGGGATATGATGTATTTTTCAGTTACAAAAATATAATTTTTTAAATAAAATTATAAATTATTCATGAACTTTTTTTTTATTGTAAAATTCTATTTTTGTAGTCAAATATATTGTGTCTTCCTTGTTGAAACCCATCTTTCCCCTTTTATTGCCTTAAAAAAACAGGATTAATAAAAAAAAAAACAATTGAGCTATTATTATTAATTAGTTTTTCCATGTCTGAGATCCATCCCGTCACTATTCATGTGAAAAGGTTGCTTTCATTTATAAAGGCGATGATATAATTCAGTTAAAAAAGAACTTGTCGAAAGAATTACCAAATTAGCAGGTCTTGCTAAAGCATCAACATTAAAATAATAAAAAAAGAGACTTGCTTATATTAATATTTACAAAACTAAGTATACAAACAAGTCTCGATTGGCATCTGTACACACAAAAAATTTTGGTTAATAAAATATTGTCTCATGTCTTGGTAGCTCAACTAAAATTACATGAATTGATTTAAGAACTGATCACATGTAATAAAATGGAACGATTAAATATTTAACCCGTCAAATAAAACAGCTTTTGGCAAGAATTTTATAACAGTTAAAATAACCATTTAAGCTTAATCATATACTTTGATTAATATTTATAAAAAAATAAATTAGAGATATTTGTTAATTTCATATGATTAAAATATTTTTTATAAATTTCAGACAACATGAAATTTATTAAAAAAGAAAAATTATTTTGGTAATCTTCTATTCAAGGGCAATTATGTAATTTCTCTTATCGTAAATATGTAAAAATATAGGGACATATTCGATAAAATGATCGGCGCTCTTTCATTTCAAGAACACAATTTTCAAGTTTCGAAAAATTAGAGAGAAGCCAGAGCTCTTCCAACAAGTGCCGAGACGCTGCCGAGTTCCTGCCTCAAGTTCAAGCAATATGAAAATCAAACGCTTAAGTTTCTTCATCAAAGTCTACCATTTGATCCACAAGAAGCCTTTAAAGTCGTAAATTGAGTATTCATCAAACTTTAACATCTACAATATGCTTTCAAGCCGTATATAAACAATTTCAAGCAAAATTCAACATTTGATTCGTAAAAATCATATAAAGCTGCTAATCAAATATTTTTTAAATCAAAATTTTCAAGTTCAAGAAAGAACTGTGGAATTTCGAAATTGTATAAAAAGAAAAATTAAAAAACTAGTTTTCATTATTATAAACTATCGAAGATTGTACTCCCATTACATCAAATTAAAAAAAATTATATTTGTCCCATTATTTTTCTAGTCTTAATTTATCGACATTCAAAATTTATGTGTTACAGCTGTGGCTTGCACTCTTACTAATTTAACACACCCAAGGTCCAATATAGCTTGTCACACATGGAACTCCATAAATTTTATCAATTTAACACCACACCCAACATTTGATGTAGCATGTTGCTAAATAGGAAATACCTTGACAAAATTCTTATTTGGTTTAATTTTATATGGTGTGACTATTTTTTATAATTAGCCGTCAACTTACTGTAATATTCCTTATTTATCCTGATTTGAGACAAATTATGCGTTGTGAAATCTATATTTTGAGTTAAAGATGATATACAATAATTAAAAATAAAATAAATATCAAACGAGGTCATCATTATTTATGTGTAGAGTACTTAAACGGATCACAAACTAGTTTTAAAAGCGGTTCCATGAATAAATTTTTTTATAACAAGATATTATAAGACAGGAGATATATGAAAATAATTTAAATAGTGAGGGGGTAAATTAAAAATAAAGTGAAATAATAGTGGTTGAATTAAAATTAATTAAACCTTATATAAATGCGAACGGATGTTTCATCTCCGGATTTCCTTTCCCGCAAGAAATCGTTGAGCAGCAATATTCGGTTGGCAACAAAGAGGTGAAGAGAGACGTACATAGCAGCGATTGACGGAATTGAGAGATAGAGAGAGAGAGAGATATGGCGGGTGAGGGAGAATTGAGAGAGAAGCTGGAAGATTTGCAGAAACAGCTGAGGAAGAAGCAGTTATTCGAGGGCGCAGTCTCCGAAATTAAATCTCTCCTCACTCAACGTTACCCTTCTTCTTCCCCTTCCCTCAGAAAACTGGTCAGTTAAATTTACTTTTTTGTTTCCCGGATTTTTTCAATAATAGCGAGACCTAACCTATTTTTATTTCTTATTGAAAATTTTCTGAAGAATTGTACAAAGACTGTGTGTTGTTATCTCTGTAGCAATTTAATTTTGTCTACCACTCTATAATTAGAACAGAAACCGAAGATTTTAGTATGTTTTTGCTTTTATTTCCATGATTTGAGTGTAAAAACTTAAAACCTAAGGCTCTCTTTGGATACCTGTACTCAGATGGGATTTTTTTGGGTTTAAAATCGCCTAGACATTTGGATGCTCGTGTGTCCCTTGTGGGTACATGAGTCCCATGATTTGAAATCCGTTATTGAGTTATGTTTGGCCTTGGACATCATGCATTTCAAAATACTTTTTAATCGTGGATTTGAAATCTGCGTATTGAAGGCTAATAAGTATCATAATAACTCTATCTCCCTAGGCTACGTCTCCACATTTCATCCAAATCCCTATTGCTTTGAAATCTACAAATAACCTTAGGAACAACAGTAGCCATGCCCAAGGTTGCAAAAAATCACCTTGAAAGCAATCACCAAAAGAAAGCAAAACAAGACTAAACAAGCACAAAGAAAAGAACCCCAAATATTTCCAGGAACACCAAACCGGTTATTCCGCAAGATTTCTAGATAAATAGATCAAGTTATACCGACAAATTTGCCTCGAGACTACCCATGAAGAACATCTCCTGGAATCAAACCCATCTTGCACCCCTCTAGGATTTTCCTCTATAAAATTCCTTCAAATAAATTCTCTCACAATTGTTTGAGCGTCACAAAAGTGAAAAAATTAGATTTCTATAGCCAAGACACGTTATGAGGAAGCAATGTATAGAGAACATAAGGAAACCTAGCCCAAACAAGAAACAAGCTCTTTTAAGCTGCCATCAGAAATTCTCCGTTCCATTTGAACAAGCCCTTTCCGTTCGAGCGAACTCATGTCCAGTGAATTCCGATTGAAAAGAGCCCCTTCTGTTCGATTGATCATGGCCCATTAAAGCTCATTTTGAGCTCCTTGAGATCCCGTCAATCACTGATGGTTGCCCAAAGTATCCCGGAATCCTTATTGTAGATTTCCCAATCTCCATTCTTCACCAGATTTAAGCCCACATTCCAAAAGTTTGTACGAAAATGTGTATCCCGAGAAGCTGCATATGTATGTACTTAAAGAACATAGACATATTTTGGTTCAAGTAGCTCTGATAATTCCTCTGTTAGCTATGCATGTTCAAAATATTACTCATTAACATTGATATTACGTTATTAATGAATCACGTTTAGTAATCTTGTAAGGATAGCGCATCCGAATGTCTGATTAACTCTGTTTCACAAGTGCGCGAATGGAAATATAACTGTTAGCATTATTTTAACATCCAATTAGATGCGGCTTTTTCTCTAGATTCTTCATTTATGAAGGAGATTACGGAATCAACTCCTGTTATATGACAAATAAAAAGTTATCATGGAAAAATATGATAGAGAAGCATTTAGAAGCATTTGTCCTGAGCCATTGTTGCTTCTTTTGCCATTGATATTTTACTTGCCTGATCTGATAAAATGTTTTCAACTAGTATTCAATTGAGGTAATATTAACCTTGTGACATTGATCTGATGAAATGTTTTCAACTATTCTTTATTGTTGTATTTTTTCACAGTTTAATTTGTTGACTGGTTTCTGAGTGGAAGGTATTCCTAGTCCCCATTTATTAACGTTCATATTTTTATGTTTATGTTTTTTTCTTTGTGTCCATTTTTTATTTTTTGTGGTGTTGCTGTTTTTTTTAATGCCAAACAAGAAAACAAAAAACATGTTTACAAACACATTATTTTTGTTTTCATTCTATCAACCAAAATCACGAATCAGTTCACCTTATAAAGTTCCAAAATTAAAAATTTTGAGATAAAAAATTAAGACCTCTCGAATCCCCCAATATCCATTACAACCGCCATTATCATTCCCCATCTACTATCCATAGTTACAAAACCTAGATTAATGGGATCATAAGTTATAAAAGAAAAAGAGATTTGGGTGAGAGTGAGCCGGTGGCACAATTAGGAGTCGGGGTGTTTGGGGATGGAAAAGAACTAAAGAAGAGAACGATTGGGAGGAGACTCGGGAGAGATAATGTTCTCACCAACGATGTTGAAATCACGAGTATTTTGTGTTTCAATTTCAATTGTAGGGTGTAGTTGGGGGAGAAGTAGGGTTTTGATTGAGAAAATATTGAATTTTTTGGTTCAATTTAAATAAAATCGGGTTTATTTATTTATTTTAGTTTTAACGTGGAATATAATGCTGGGAAAGTGGAGAACATTGTGTAACTAAGAGAGAGAAAGTTGGTGAGAAGAAATACATGTTTATTGAGTTTAGAGTCGTTGCTACTGAAAAAGAACACCCAGAGCATGAACAACTTTTTTCTTTTTGCACTTTTCTGTTTAGGTTTTTATTTTTATTTTTAAAAATAAAAATAAATGAAAGAGACTTGGTGAGCTTATGTATTAAGTTTTTAAATTCTTGTAAACTTAGGCAGAAATGTCGAGAACATAAACGTTTGTAATGGAACCTTGGTAATCAAATTTTTATCATTTTTCTACAATTCATTGAAATTGTATATCTTAATGTATAATATTATATTTATTCCTTATTATATTATCATTTTTCCGCCAATGTATTTCATTATACATAGTTTGTCCAAAAGGAGGCGGGTTGCGGTAGGTTGATAGCCAACTATAAAATATAGTCACACCGTATGAAATAGAAACAAGTAAAAATTGTTGGGGGCGTTCCCTACTTAGCGAAGCGCTACATTAGATCTCGGGTGTGATGTTAAATTAGTAAGGGTTGAGGTGTTTCCCCCGTGACACGCTATATCAAACCCCGGGTGTAGTGTTAAATTGTCAAGGGTACAAGCTAGCACATTCCCCCCAAGTGACGTGTTATATTGGCACCTGGATGTGGTGAAAAATAGGCAAGGGTGTTTTCGTTTGAATGGACGGGTGCTACTAAAAAGGTTAGTTCATGAGAATAGGGTTTGTCCGACATCTTGGAACATAGGGTCTATAACTAGCTGACTAGTTGAGATGGGAGAAGTGATGAGCAAAAGAAGAAAAAGTATTTTATATCCTCAGGTGACTAAGTAGATAGGTGAGAAAGCCAAAGAGATAGTCTAGTGTTTATGTACCTCAAGTAGAGTAGGCCTAGATGAAGCTAATAAAAAAAAAAACTTGGGATGATTTAGGCCAAAAAGCATTAGGAATATCCACTAATGAGAAACTATTCATTGGAGGGGACTTAAATGGACATGTCGGTGAAAGCCGAGATGGTTTTGAGGGGTGCATGGGAGAGATGATTTTGAAGATAGAATAATGCCGGAGATGCTATGTTGGTATTTACTACAGTTTATGGCTTGATACTCGTAAGTACATGATTAAAGAAAATCACATTTGGTGACATATAGAAGCTGGGTGAATGCCAGCCATATTGATTCTTCTTAACTAGGACAGTGGATTTGAAAGTATATAAATATATAAATATTATCAAATATAAGTATGAGGGTGCAGTTACTAATATCAAAACATGTGGTATCTTGTGGTCTAGCTTTCTTATTACATTAGGTTGCATTAAGACTCGGTACTAAGCCGTTTCTTGTTTGCAGTAGTAATGGACGAGCTGACAAGACATATCCAAACCAAAGTGCCGTGGTGCATATTATTAGCTAATAATATAGTTTTAGTTGACGGGACTAGAGCGGACATTAATACTAGAATTATGGAGACATTTTAGAATCTCGTGGTCTTAGGCCCAGTAGGTAAAAAACTGAATATATAGAGTATTGTTTTAGTGGATGATGTATAGTGGACCCGATTGTTAATTTAGGTGGGGAGGTAGTGCCAAAGATTGATCATTTTCGATATCTAGAATCAGTTTTGCAAATTAACAATGGAGAAGTACATCCGCAGTTTTATGTAATCGCAATATGCTTTTACGGTTAAAAGAAAAATTTTATAAGACCGCGGTACGAGAAATGAGTGTTGGGTTATTAAGAAATATGATGAATAGAAGATGAGTGTAGTAGAAATGTATATGTTGAGGTGTATGTGTGGGAAAGCTAGGAAACACAAAATTAGAAATGAAGATATTCGTGCTAGGTGAGTTGTTGTGCCAATTGGAGATAAGATGAGAGAGAATCGTTTAAGATAGTTAAGACATATAAGGAGATTTATGAGTGCACCAGAGTATTGAAGTGGGAATGGAAAGTGAGGGTAGAGGTAGACTTCTAACTACATGGATATAAGTGTTACGAAAAGATATACATATTACAATGCTAGTCAAGCAAATGACTTTCGATCAGAGTGAGCGGCGTCGAAATATTCACGTTAACGATCCAACTTGATTTCTTATTTTGTTCCATGTAGCCTGCCCCAATTTATTGGGACATTTAAGGCTTTATGTTAATGACCCGACGTGATTTCTTATGTTGTTCCATTTAACCTATCCCAATTTATTGGGATTTTAAGGCTTGGATGAAAATGACAATTCCTTATCTTTAAAATGGACATTTTGACTTACTAAACATATGATATAAAAAACTAACCCTATATCGAGTGCATTACTTTGGGCTTTTTTTTGGTTAAAAGAATTATTCCTCTGGTCATTTGCTTTCTTTTTTCTCTGTCATAATTTTGAATTTGAATTTTTCAATTGAGAATCAGCTCTCTACATCTGCAGTTCTTTACTGTTGTTTCCCGTGTGGCAACTGTTTTGAAGACTAGATACATTGCACCGGGTTTCTGGGCTAGTGGTCTGGGTCTTTTCATAGTAGCTGAAAGCCTGGCAACGGAGCCCTTTGAAAACCTACATTTGAAGAAATGCATTTCTCACGCCCGTGAACAGCTGAGCGAAGTGGAAAATCAGTCCGAAATACCAGAATCTGCATTAAATAGTTCCAATAGAGGTAAACTTTCTTTTCATATCGTCCAATTATGCTTTAACCCTTGTAATTGGCTGAGAAATGCAACTATGAGTTTTTTACTCAGTAGTTGTGCAAAGTGGCAACAGTGTAGATGAAATATAAATCACTGGTGGATCCATTCCTGAGATAAAGCAACACATTCTATACCAAAATTCTGTTATCTAGAAAAATGTCCTGTTATTTTTATTTTTTTAATGCTTGAAATGTTGGCGGTGACAAGTTATTTTTTATATCCCTTGTAATTTTGTTCAGGATATCTTTTCGAAGGGCATCTTACTGTTGATCCTGAGCCTCCACAGCCTGCATGGCTGACACAATCAAACCTCTTGACAACTTTTGCTACTCTTGCCGAGGCAGAATCTTCTCAAAGACAAACAGGCGATGGCAACATGTCTGAAAGTGCTTCAGCTCTAATGCAGCAGCTCATGGAGAGCTTCGATACCGTTGTGCCAATGGTATCTTTTACAAATGCTCTTTTTTAAGGTGTCATGATATATACAAACATTAATATCCAATTTGTAAAATGAAAAGATTTCTTACAGAATGTTTTTGTTGGAAAAAAGGCAAAATGGAGAAACTAAGTCAATGTTATGGATATGAAAAGAAATAAAAAAGGAGATCATTAAAATTCTTGCAGATTAGTGTAGGTAGTTGGCACGTTTTAAAACAATTATGGTGCAGCTTGCATCTGCATATGTTTTGATTTGGCTGATTGGAGTTGAACTTGACACCAATATAATTTTCTTTGTACATTTGTTTAAAGTTTCTAGAGGACCACAATCCCGCAGCACCGAGAGTTCCACCTGCCAGTAAAGAAATTGTAGCGAAGCTTCCAGTCATCTCCATTACAGAAGAACTGTTGGCCAAACTTGGACCAGAAGCAGATTGTTGTATTTGCAAGGAGAACTTGATTGTAGGTGACAAGATGCAGGAATTGCCTTGCAAACACAAATTCCATCCTCTATGCCTTAAACCATGGCTGGTAATTTACCTAAACTATTTGTACACAGTATCTGGAGTTATATAACATCTCTATTTGTTTCTTGAAAGGCTTTTTTTGCTTTTGGTCATTTATTGTTTACATTTCCTGATGCACATCCGAAGTATTTATGCATGTCCTTTAATCATTGTTTATTTTTCTTCATTTGGCAGGATGAGCATAACTCATGCCCTATCTGTCGGCACGAACTGCAAACTGATGATCATAACTATGAAAGCTGGAAGGAGAGGGAAAAGGAAGCTGAAGAAGAGAGGAAAGGTGCTGCAAACGCTGTTCGTGAGGGTGAATATATGTACGTTTAAGGGAAAAGGGCTTAGTCTTTCATTACTAGCCTTTGGGGCATAAATTATTGTTTTAACATGAAGAAGAAAGATACCGTATTCCTCATTTGTGGGTTCATTGTGTTGATTGTGAATTATTATTTATGATTTCTCTTGTTCCGTTGTCTAACTTTAGTAAATAAATTAGTGCATAGGGTTTGGTAACCAGGAACAAAGAGTGTTTCCATCAGCAGCTGTTTCGTTTTCTAACGAAGAACCAGGATAACTTCATTTTATAAAGAGTGTTTTCATCAGCAGCTATGATGATATTAGAATTGAAAAACCGACGACAATAGGCGGTAAAGTTGATTAGGCCTTTGCATCAGTTCAAATTATTCGAAAAACAGAACTGAATTGATTCTGTAACGTCTCGGAAAATGTGGGTTAATTTTTCGCATTTAATAGTATTATATCATGCATTATAATATTATTATTGCACGTATGGCGAGGCCATTATGGGTGTCGTGAATTGTGGTATTATTTATATACGTG
>MKEJ01082620.1:0-12710 GCA_001753735.1 Embelia ribes | reverse complement strand
ACCATTTTTTAGATACATATATTATAGATGCTGAGACAAGTGAGCCGCACTCTTGAAGACGACGTGAGCATGTATTTATCATTTGTGTATAGATATTTTGGTGCTGTTAGCCTCTTTCATTATTGATGTATTACTATTAGAGGTAGTGGGATGTATTTATTTATTCTAGTGAGATATTACAGATGTTGTATCTTTGTACCCTAGGGGCTTGTATAATACATTATGTTGCTCTATTAGTGATTATACCACATTAGGAGTAAGAATGAAATGTAATATTCCCTATCAGACGATTTGGAGCAATTAGCTCATTGTATTTTGTAAACATTGATGTTTACATTTATTTTATTGTGTTCAGCTATTGTTATTTTCCGCACTCTGATGTTGATATTGGTGATGAGATGAGATGGGCCTGTATAGTGAGAAAGTCCGGATTTTTATTTTCAAACCCAAAATAAAGTTTTTGTTCTCTGTTATTTAAAAAGGGAATGCACTCATCCTGCAGTATTTCTAGTGGGTTCAGGAATTGCTTCGGATATTCTAGAAAAATCAGGGCATGACATCTACCACAACATCTACTATAACTACATCAATGAATGCATCATATACACGTTCTATAAAAAAAGAAATGCTATAACATGATGGTAAGGAGCTAAAACAAAATATCATCCGCGTCTTCTCTTCGCTTGTCATAATAAGCCCAAAAAATATACATGTACAATAAGGCATCACATCATCCGTGATGCTCAATGTTCGCCTGCGGACCTACAATTCAATTTATAAGAGAAGGAAAAATGGAAAAAAGTAACAGTTAGACATCTGCAAAATCTAAACATGAGTCTAAACAATATGTGAAACATACATGAACATGAAAGTGAATAAGCCTAACTGAAATATAAATCATGTTATGAATATAAAATTGCTCATGTATGCAATGTATAACTCTTCTGCATAAAACTGTACTACTATACATGTCAGCCACTTCAATACTATTTTGGACATGTATCTACTTTACTTCTTAAAAAATCCAGCAACGACTACTACTAAGTTCCGCACCTGTTAATATGACAGATCATAGCTCTCATTTACTCTCACCTGACAATGCGTAGAATAAATGGATAATTCCTTCTACGGGTTTTTTATCTTTCACTATAAGGACGTAGGTCTCATTGCTACTTCATTTAAAATAGTGAACTCTGTCCTAAACAAATGTCATACTCCACTACCAATATAAATGCCATGACCTTCTACTCATGTATTTACATCACAACACATGTTATGCATAATCTTCGTAAATTGGATAACATGTAAAAATGAGCTACGAGAATTATATACGAATGATAAACTACAATATCAATATGAGAATTTAACTTCATAAATTAACATGTCGTATTAATTCTACTACTAACATCTACTCCAAATATAATCATCCTCATGAACTTATCAATTCATTTTCTTCTACGGTATTCTACTAGTCAACAATTCAATCAAAGTCCATCCTACCAAAGGGATTATGTCTCTTTCCTTTATCCTACAGTACCATATATAAACACATACGACAGATTCTCAAGTTTATGTAAAGTTTATTGTCTACTGTACCTACAAACATCTTAGACGCGCTCCCAAGCCTTTTTAAGCAAAAGCCCCAAATTCGTTGTTTCTTCGCCCCACGATTTGATCTATCAAATGAAATCAAATCGTTAAACTCCAAGATATAAAGATGTTCAATTCATAAGGATGAACAAGAATAAAAAGAAAAATTTCACGTACGAATAATGCACAAAAATCGAGACAATTCTAATCGAAAGGGATGAGAGAAAGACTTACATAGAAATGATCTTCTCTTCACGGGGGTGAAGATAATCCATTTTCTAGGTGGATTAGGTCACTGAGGCTAGATGCTATTGAAGCTTAAAGGTGTGAAAAATCAAGACATCCCACCTCTTCTCTCTCCTATTTTCGGAAAAGGAAAAATAGAAATAAAAAAGAAGAGTGTTGGTCTTCACAACTTAAGTCAGTCAACAATAGATCGATCCAAGTGCAATTGGATCAATCGGATCCTCTGGAATTTTTTGGTTAAAAACACCAATTTTAAAAAACACTCGGAATCACTTATAGACACTAATAGACGTGTTAAACAAATTTCGGAATAACATTTGAGTGCCTGAACTCGATTTACGTGTCTTAATGTATCTGTCGAAAAAACTCTGACTGCAAAACCCCGCATCGTAGACGTAAACATTACTATCACGATATATAACTCATATTAATAATATTATATCATGCAATATAATATTATTAAAATGCAAAAATATTCCCCCTGAATTTTCGAGACTTTACATCCTCTCTACTTTAGGAAATTTAGTCCCTCAAATTAACATGCAAGAAATAAACAAAAGTACGTACTGGAATTCTCGGACAACTCTGGACACTTGTGTAGCATTGCATCTTCTTGCTCCCAAGTAATCCCCTCACTGGAGCTACTTTGCCATATCACCTTGACCAATCGAATTGACTTTTGTCTTAGAGTTTGTTATTTGGAGTCAAGAATTCGAATAGATTTTGTTTCATACAACACGTCATCTTCAACATGCAAATCATTGAAATTAATTACGTGCGATAGATCCCAAATGTATTTCCTCAATATGAAAACGTGGAAAACGGGATGAATGTTCAACAATTATGGTGGTAAACCCAAGCATAAACCACTTCTCTTACAACTTTAAGAATCAAGAACGGTCCAATAAATCAAGAAGAAATTTCCCTTCTTGCTAAAATGTATAATGCCTCGCTTAGGGGAAACCTTTAAGAAAACATGCTTACCAACTTCAAATGATAAAGGACGTCTTTTTACGTTCGCATAGCTTTTATGATGGCTACGAGTTGTTTTTAACCTCTTCTTAATCAATTGTACATTTCGGGTTGTCTCCTGTAACAAATCTGGACCAAGCAATACTCCGTCACCCACTTCTGCCCAATGAACCAGAGAACAATACGGACGTCCATACGACGCTTCAAACGGTGCCATTTCAATACTAGCATGATAACTATTGTTAGATACAAATTCAATCAAACTAATATGATCTTCCTAACTCCCACCGAAGTCAAGAATACATGCCCAAAGCATATCTTTCAGGGTCTGAATTATACGCTTAGATTGGCCATCTGTTTTTGGGTAAAACGCCATGTTTATAGAAAGATTTGTCCCCAATGCCTTTTGGAGATTAAACCAGAAACGAGATACAAATGAGGATCACGATCAGATACTATCGATATTAGAGCACCATACAACCAAATAATTTTATCAACATATAACCGATAAAGTTTTTCAACGGAATCGGTAGTAAAGATTGGAAGAAAATGAGCAGACTTAGTCATTCAATCCACAATGACCTAAATGGCACAAAAACCCGGTCTTATCTTCAGTAATCCCACAAAAAAATCCATAGTGATCCATTCCCATTCCCACTTCCACTTAGGAACGGACAATGGTTGAAGCAAACCACCAGGAAGTTTATGTTCAGCTTTCACTTGTTGACATGTCAGACACCACGAAACGAAGTCCGCTACATCCTTCTTCATACTGGACAACCAGAATTGGCGAGAAATATCGTGGAACATCCTCGTGCCACTCAAATGAACTGCTAATTGGGAATGGTGAAATTCTTGAAAAACCTCATCCCTAATAGAGTTTGGAATAAATAGGTGATGTTGGAAATGCAATCCAACATAACATTATCAGACATAGCCCATCGATCAAGGACAAGATCAGAAAGAATACGAACACGATAAGATTTGGATTTGTCATCAATATGTTGCACCTCAATCACACGAGTAATCAGATTTGGTTGGACTCAATCACGAACAATTTAGCTTCACCTTCTATTTAACACATTCAAAACCGAATTCATTTAGAATAGGGAGCATCTTCCACTCATTCATAGCCAAACAAGTAAGAGAGCACCGAGTCTTATGACTCAATGCGTCCACTACTACATTGGTTTTCCCTAGATAATACTCAAGATCGAAATTATACTACTCCAAGTATTCCATCCATCAACACAGTCACATATTCAAGTCACGTTGCATAAACACGTACTTTAGCAATTTGTGATCGTAAAAGATCTCAAACTTCTTGCCATAGAGATAGTGTCGCCAACACTTCAAGGCAAACACTACTGCACTAAGCTGTAGATCATAGGTTGGGAATTCTTCTCATGCACTTTCAATTACCTAGACACATATACCACAACTTTACCCAATTCTATCAATATGCATCCCATTCATTCCTTCGAAGCATCACAATAGATGGTATAGCCGAGACCTCACTCTGGAATAATCAGAATTGAAGCCAAAGTTAACAACATCTTTAAAGTAAGAAAAGACTTCTCACACTGAGCATTCAATTCGAACTTTACCCACTTCCAAGTAAATCTAGTCATAGGAACTTCCAAGTGAGAAAAATCTTTCACAAAATGATGATAATATCCTACAAGCCCTAAGAAATTTTAAATTTCGAATACGGATTTTAGAGGCTCCCAATTGGAATTGGCCTCCACTTTAAAAGAATCTACTGTAACTCCCTTCTCTGAAACAATATGGCCAAGAAAATGAACTTCTCTTAGCCAGAATTCATACCTTGAAAATTTAGAATATAGCTTATGCTCCCGAGGAGTAGATAGAACTACTCGGAGATATTCTTGATGTGACTCTACCATAGGTGAATATACTAGAATACCATCAATAAATCAACCACAGAACTATTAAGATAGGGTTGAAAGACCCAATTCATCAAGTCCATGAATGCTAGTAGAGTATTCGTAAGACTGAAAGGCATTACCAAAAACTCATAACGTTCATAGCGAGTACAAAATGCAGTTTTTGGAATATCCTCCTTTCGAACCCTTATCTAATGATAGTCAGAACAGAGAACAATCTTGGAGAAGAATTGAGAACCATGCAATTGATTGAACAAATCATCAATCCGAGGTAAAGGATATTTATTGTTCATCGTCATACTATTTAATTTATAATAATCGATACACATATGCATTGAGCCATCTTTCTTCAGAACAAAGAGAGCTAGAACACTCCAAGGTGAATAACTCGACTGAATAAACCCCTTATTCTTCAATTCCTTGATTTGATTCCATAACTCTTTCAATTCTGTAGGGGCTAATCTATATGGTGCAATAGCAATCGATTTAGATCCTGGAACTAAATCAATGGAGAAATCTACTTCCCTTTTGGAGGTAGTCCACTGAGATCATCGGGAAACACGTTCGGAATTCAGTAACGATAGGAAAAACTTCTATCTCTGAACTTCTAAAATGGAAAGACTATCCAAAAGAATAGATAGACTAGCCAAAGAAATTTCTATACGAACAACCAACCAATAAAAATTTCTACCGAGGCGCTGCTTCGTACCCCGAAAGGGGCGACTTCCCCTTGACCTCCGTAACATTTTTGAGAAGGTTGAACCCTGCGTCATAACGGAACACACTACCATTACTACATATAATTCATATTAATAATATTATATCATGCTATATAATATTATTAAAATGTGAAAAAAATCTTCCTAAATTAAACGGGACGTTACAATTTGAGACTTTATCTCTCTAGAAATTTTTTCTACTTTTTATCGTTCAGTCGCTGCCTAGACCTTTTGTAAGGAGTGTCGAATCCGAGTTCATAGCCAAGCCAGAAGGGGGCATCTTCTCACTCAGCGAAGGTTCCGAAAGTTAGTGGATTAGGAAGTTCTGAACCTTCTTTCAAGTTGACTCAGTGGGTGGCCATGAAGTTGGTTTGTAAATTTGAAGAGAAAAAATTTCTGGAGGAGTTTGGGAAAGGGAATAAATTGACAGTGATGAAATGCTTTACTAATGATTAGGCCAGAGGCATACTACGAGGCAAACATGATGAGATCAAGGTATATCTCAGTGTCCTTTACTTGGGGTGCTATATCTTCCTTTCTTTCCCTTATTAATCTCATTTTGAAAATTTTCAAAAATTGCCTTATCGCGACTCCCTCTTAATACACTTCGAGTATTTAGAGTTGTTGAACTGTTAAACAAGGCAGTTGGTATTAATTTGGGGCTTGCCAAGATAGACTACTGTTATTCTCTAATCTATATAAGGGATGTGTGTTACCTAGCCACTAAACGTGCAAAACAGATAATTTTCTCGCTTCTCTCTTTTAATAAATGTGCTGAGAATGACTGGGTTATCGTTGAGGGTACCTCTCCAGAAGACAAGACCCTGATCAGTAAGGGCCCATATACTGGGGATAAACTTATCTTTCCCGAGCCTTCAATGGAAAGGATGGTAGACCTGAAGAGAATTTTTGAGTAGAATGGTCCTAATAGGAGAGATGATTATGCCCGATATCCTTATAGGTCATATAATTCAAACAAGTGTCCTTGTGGCCTTGAGGTAGAAGACACAAAAGGTGATATTGCAACGGAGAAAAATGGAAAGACGACTGCTGTAGAGGTTGAAAAGTCTTAATAAGGGAAAAGAAAGAAGAAGGCGAAGATTCAGGCTCCTTTTGTTGGTGATGTTACTATTTTGGTTCTAATGTTACAGAGGTAACTACCTTCTGGAGTACAAATATAGTGCCTTCAATGGCTAACGAACCAGATGGGATGATTTTTAGCTTGCAGTAATCGAAGGAATTCTTATGTCAACTCAAGTCGTCCCTTTGAAGTGTATGAAGACGTTATGAGGCACTCAGATTTTGACCTACTAGCATATTTTGACCCACTAGCCCAATTAGGATGTAATTTGGGTAGTATTAAGGAGGAGGTTGAGGAAAAAGAAGAGGAGGGAGTTGATGTCTTCTATCCTCCTCATGGAGAGAATATTGCTTAAGGTGATAATCAATTGGAAGAAAGAGGGGGTGAAACCTCTTTGGGTTCCTCAAAATCTGAGGAGAAAAGTAGTGATGTTGAAGTATAAGATGATTTGCCATAATAATGGCATCGCACTGTTACTTTCCCTTTAATTTTGATAGAGCTGGCGTTTTCGATGGTCTCTGGAAAATCTTTTCTGGGTTTTATAAAGATTTGTATGATAAATCTTAGGACCCTTGGAGCTCAGAGTTTGTAGCATATCTATATGGCAAGTTCTTGCCTAATCACCTCCATTTTCTTTATTCCCTTATTATACTTCTTCTTCCTTTTAACTTTCTTTTTCTCTTGACAGGGTGCTTTCAGGTTGGAAATGATGATGTCCAAGTTCTGTCGAAAGTGCCATGATCTCGAGATTGAGGCAGACTAGGCCCAAGCTTGTACAGATCATGGGATTTATCTTTGCAATGTACAAATCATTGAGTTGTCTAAGGAGGTAGAAGATCTTAAGCAGAGTAATCTTGTAAGAGATGAGGCGCTTGCTAAGAAAGATAAGGCTTTAGAAGAAACTTTGCAAGAGAAAAAATAGATTTCGGCAGAGGCTGAAAGAAAAGTAAATGAACTTGTTCAAATAGGGGCTGATAAGGATAAAGCTCTATATGAAGTCGAAAAGATGGTAAAGGACCTAACTCGATCGTGGGATGAAAAAAGGAGATTATTAAAGAAGGAAGAGGAAAACGTGAAAAATCCTAAAAAGGAGTATGAAGAAAGGAGGAAAAAAGCTGCTACTTTAAATTCTGGGTGGAAGAAATTGAGCAACCATAAAGCACGAAGTACATATTAGAGGGGTTTGGAGGGTGCTAAAGTTCCTAAAACTAGTCCCTTTTGGAATAAATGTATAGTCTTTTTTTCTGAAGTTCAATATATTAAAGGCTTGGAGTTCAGCTACAATGCCTATATGGAATTTTAGCACAAGAGTGCTATCTCCAAAACGTCATCACCAAATGTAGCAACCAATTCTGCTTCACCTTGTACCGATCTATCCCATTTGAATCCTTTTGCAGGAGGATAGACATGACTCTTTGAATCTTTTTCTTTTCCTTTGCATGTAAAATTTTGTTAAAAGGAATATTTTTGCGATCATCCGATTGAATAGTTGCTAGAAGGTAGATTCTAATACGGATGAAGTCTGAAATTTTTGTAATGAATCTTTATGAATGAAATATTATTTGTTTTTCCTTGCACCACTTTAAATTGAAGTTGATGCCTGTGATTTAAATGTATCTGATTATCTATTTATGTAGGATGGAAATGATTTTCCTTCTCCCTATTCTCCAGTTCGGCCTAGGCGAGGGTTGGATTGGGGAATTTAGATTGCAATTGGTGAAGTTAATGAATCACATTCGCCATGCTTCACCAAATCATAACCAGGGTTTGTCTTTTCAACCTCTCCTTTTTATATAGGCAATTGAAGCGTTATGTAAGGCTTTTCATTTTGAACTCGGCCCATTCATTCCTCAAAATAAAGAATGAAAAAGGTCGCTTTGCAAAGCCATTGTTACTATCGTTGAGTTAGAATATAATGTGTCATATTTTGAGGAGGAGGAGGAGTTACTTAATAAAAGGGACGGAATTAATACTGAAGTCGCTCGCTACCAACTCTAGCTTGATCAGTCTCGAAACTTAACAAAGGAACTTCTAGACAAGAAGAATGAAGTTGATAAGTACATCGATTGGCTATAGTGGGAAATAGCTCATCTGTTAAGCTTAGATTGACACTCTGCTGAGCTTGAGGAAGATATTACTTACCTACGTGAGGATAATGAATAGCCTCTGAAAATTTCTTTAAAATTATTCGATCTTCAACGAGAAGTTAGGGATCTCAGGGAATAACGAGCTAAGGCTGATGCAAAGAATACTAGAAATTATGCACATCTATAAGAGCTTAAAAGCATTATTAGTAGGCTGAAGGCGGCAAGAGTGGAGTGTAGTTCTTTTTCGAAGACTGTAGTTTCTTTTCTAGATGAGTATAATTTTATATACGAAAAACTCACCTCGGTTTGCCCATTCTAAGAGCAATGAACAAAAGCGTAGATGTTTTATTGAACATTATTATTATAAATTAGATGAATCCTTGGAATGGTTTTTTATAGGCAAATCTTATGGTTGGTTGGTGACCGAGGATAAAACTTACACCCATTGAGCCCGAGGTTCCTACAGTGGTAAGGCTTGGGTACTGTGTAGATAGCGATCTCCTCCCTTACTTGGTTGGTGGATCTCAAGTGAAGCTTGAACTTGTAGAGGATGTAGGTACCTCCGGTCCTCAAAGAATCCTTGAAGAATGAAGCCTTTGCTACTATTGTATTCTTATTTGTTGTACCCAAATATGTATTGTATTTGTTTACGCCTTCCATTTGTATTTGCTAGACAATTTCTTTATAACTTATGATTTGGAATAAAAGGAAGCATTTGAATTCCTCGTGAGATTGAGTTCCTGAACGTCTTATAAGATAATTTTGTCATATTAAGAAACCTTTTTGTGTAATAATTTTCTAAAGATAGATTTTGAGGATTAATCTTTTAAAAAATATTTCAGATTCTTTAGAATCCAGAAGTGGTTTGGGGCATGTCTTCTTTTCTTTTGAAGTGGTCCTTGGGCTTAACCTCAGAAAAGAGACTTTAAATTCTTAAGAATCCAAAGGTAGCCTGGGGGCAGGTCTTTTTTTTCCTGATATGACCCTTAGGCTCGACTTCATAAAAGGGGATTTGGATTCCTGATAATCCAGAGGTGGTCTTGGGGCATATCCTCTTTGTTCTTGAAGTGGCCATTGGGCATGTGCTCAGAAAAAGAGTTTTGGATTCCTAAGAATTCAAAGGAAAAATAGACTTGGGGCACTTCCCCTTTTTCTTTGATGTGTCTGTTAGGCTAGACCTCATAAAAAGGGTTTTGGATTCCTGAGAATCCAGAGGTGGCCTTGGGACACACCTTTTTTTCTAAGGTGGCCATTGAGCTCTTCATCAGAAAAAGGGTTTCGGATTTCTGAGAATCTAAAGGTGGTCTTGGGGCATGTCCTCTTTTTTCCTAAGATGGCCTTTAGACTCGATCTCAGAAAAAGGGTTTCAGATTCTTGAGAATCCAGAGGTGGTCTTAGAGCACATCCATTTTTTTCTAAGGTGGCTCTTGAGCTCGACCTCAGAAAAAGGGTTTCGGATTCCTGAGAATCCGAAAGTAGAATCTCCATATCGTCATCATACACATGTTTAAAAATGCAGAATTTTTGTTGTATAATTGGCCGAGAACTAAGAATGTGATTTAACGTACAAAAATTTTGTTTATTGAAAATGTTTCCTCAAGTTAGTAGCATTCCATGGGTGTTTTTCCATGTTTCTTTCGAGACCATATGGATTTTTTAGTTTATATGCATTGTTTTGGCATAGCTCGGCTATTTCATATGGCCCCTCTCTATTAGGACTCAATTTGAATATGTTGGATTCTTCCTATTCTATGTCATTTTCCTCAAAACCAGTTCTCTACTTTATACTGCCTCTCATTCACACTTTTGTTGTAGAAATTTCTCATTTTTTGCTAATAAGCTTGAATTCTTATCAAAGCTTCCTCCCTTTTAGTATTTACAAGAGTAAGCTCCATGTAAGGTTTGAAGCTATTGTGTTTAAGCTATGTATTCATGGCCTTCCCAAAATTCCGTTGTATAGAGAAAGAGCATCTATCACAATGAATTCTTCCTTAGTCTTGATTATCCCTATTTGAGCATTCAACCATATTCTGCCCAGAATCTTCTCTTTCTTAGAGTGTGAGATATGCAATTTTGCCAACGTGTAAGAAAATAAGATATCGACCGAACTCCCTCTTTCCATTAAGAGTTTGTGCACCACAACATGTCGATAGATGGTGATTGTAATAATCAACGCATCATTATGGGGTAATGACACATCTTCCAAATTAGCTTCAGTGAATGCCATGAGATGTTGCATCATTCATTGCCTCTTCGTACTAGAGGCTCTTGGAACTAGATAGAATTTACATATTGTTGAAACCTTATCCTACGATTATGAGTAGTCTGTGAATTGGGCACCATGGACCACTGTTCAAAAGTGTGTATAGTCAATATCTTTGATAAAGTTAGAGTCGGTTGAGTATGTGGTAGGGGAGGTGAGAGTATTTCTTGCCCGACGATATTCTTGTTCAAGTATCCTTTAATGGCCTAACTATTTAGTTGTCATCTCAGACTATTGCAACCTATCATAGTGTGATCGTAATCCCGATGGTATCACAATACTTGGATCTGTCACAATGTTTTAGCAGACTCTTCAATAGAACAGGAGGCACTACCCAATCATTTCGCTTAATCTACTTGAATATCTCATTATTTGGTTTATTAATTTGATACTGAGGGTTTAGGACCCATTGTTCCTTCTGATCTCTTCACCTGTTTTCCCTCTTCTTCTTCTTCTTCTTCTTCTTCTTCTTCTCTTCTTCTTTCTTGTCTTCTCTCTTCTATTCCTTCACGACATTATGAACTTCTTTAGTTGATCCCTATTTCTTCACTTGTTTTGTGGCATTCTTCAGCCTTTTCTTCTACTTTCGTATATTTATCTAACCTTAGAAAAAGTTCATCCATATATTTGGCAGGTTTCGAGTTGAATTTCATGTAAATTTTGTCTTAAGGGTTGAGGCAGGCTATAATAAAGCCTAACGCAAAAGTGTCTGGGCATCGGATCCGGTCGATGGAGTTATTCACATGTAAGAATCTGATAGTAAAATCATGCAAACTCTCACTTTAATGCTTCCTCATCTGCATTAGGCTTTTGGTCCAAGTGTAGTTTTAAATTTCATAACAAATCTTCTCAAGAATATCTCCATCATTTGTCTCCATGACTGGATTGACCTCGAAGCTCCTGATCCATTTTAGGGCCACTTTACCAAAAGTGGAGGGAACATTTTACACGTAAAATTTTGATTTATGCTCCATGCAAACATACTTTATCGGCAATGCATCAGGTGGATGCTTAGGATCAGAAACTCTATCGTATATAGGAAGGATATGGGGATTATAGTTTCTTGGGGTGGGTAAGGGCAAGATTTTCGAACTCAGTGACGATTGGTTCATCCCTCTAATAACTTTCCCTACCTACTCATTACCAGCGGTTCGGGGATGTGATGTTGGTTCAGTATCAATCAACCTCTTTCTGTTATATATTTGAGAGTGGTAGTTGGAACTTCTTTGAGGCGGATCTGGTAATCGATAGGATCGGGAGCTAGTGGGGATCAAAATTGGGTAAGAGTTTCTTAACCTTTATCATATGACCTAGCTAGGTCTAGCTTGGTCTCGACATTGCCTGTGAGTAGTATTACGTATTCGGATATGTGGAGTAGGATCTAATTCTTGGGGTACACAAATGACATACTCAGGAACATACTCTTCATCCCCTTCTTCATCTGAGGAATATTCTTCATCACCATTCCCAAATGGGACATAACTAGTATACCTTGGATAATAAACAACATTAGAGGAACTAGTGTTTTGGGACCCTTGGGCTCTGGGACCATTGGGTCTATGCCCCAAAGCACCAGTTGCCCTGGGGGAGAGAGATTTACACCTTCTGAATTGAAAATATATTTATATAGTATATTCCCGAAATATATATATATATGTATATATATATATTTCAATTTTATAAAATAACCAAAATAATATATATATATATATACATATAATTTAATATATATCTATATATACATATATATATATTTTTTGATTTTATAAAATAACCAATATATATATATATATATGTAAATATATGTAATTGTATTCGGAATTATATATATATATATATATGTAA
>MKEJ01082612.1:0-11291 GCA_001753735.1 Embelia ribes | reverse complement strand
TATCATAGTATACTGATCAAATCCCAATGTAGAGATATAACAAAGTAGACTCATGAGCAAGGCTCGGGTAGGTAACGAGTACTTGTTTGTTATCTTGATAGCTCTATTAACTCGCCACGGTGTGTTGCTTTGGAAGTAAGAAATTTACCGTCAAAGTTTGTTCTTTCGCCATTTTCACATCCTGATCCATTGATGACCCTTCTTGCAAATATGTAGGTGTTGCGTTGGTTCTCCGTCAGTCTGATCCAGTTCTTAATGATTGGCAAAGTGGAAGTGGCGCATCCCGTGAAGCAGTTCTTGATGGCGTCAGGCAGAGGCTCATAGAGAAGGTTGTGAGAGACCACGAGTACGATGATGATGGTTCCTCTAGTGATTAGGCTCATCTGTAGCGACTATTATCCCTTCTTTTCGTGGGGTCTTTCTTAGTTTCGGTGTTTTCTCTCCATTTCTCATCACTGCAATGTATTTTTTTTAGCGGAGACGAGGCTGTGTATGCGGGTCTTAATACTAGAGCCCTCTATTCCTCTGTTGATTTACATTGTCGAAAATGTAAATCGATTTGGAGTGCAACGTAGTGGTATGATTGATCTGAAATGCTAAAAGTTTGACTACCTAACGTTAAAGCAGACTGCTCTCCTGCATTTATAGCTACGTGAATTTTTAATGTCTTGACACCATCTAACAACCAATGTACATGATAAGCGGCTACCTAGAGGTAAAAGGTGGTTCTAACCACCAAACATTCGTAACAAAAGTTAGAAGTTCTTGAACTAAAATTTATACTATATATCAAAAGTTATATTTGCTTCATAATATTTTGCAACATGTATTTTTTTACAGTCAGATTTCTTTAACAAAAGAAAGATTTAATAGTTGAAAAAAAATATGTATAAAATAACCGCAGGTCAAAGTATATAAAAAATTTCCTAAAATCTTTCCCCTATCATGTTTCGTTATCACCATTTACGTATATAGAAAGTGATAAAAATGCATGCATAAAAAATAAAAAATGAAAGTTACTAAGAAAAAAATTCAATTACTCTGTCGATTATTTGCTTTTACACACTACTCCTCTATCTGAAAATAAATAACACATGGACCCCAAAAACTTTGAACCTAACTAGGATCAAATTCTCCACTTTCACAAGCTTGCTTCAACTTGGGAGTCTCTAGCACAAGTATGTCACCATAAGCTTCATTTTGCTCCACATCTATGTATCCTCTACTTTTCAACACCTGTAATTTTGATATCAGATTAATTAGTACGTACAGCTTATAACCAAGTAGAAAGGTCGTTGACCCCGTCCCACTGGGGGTCTAAATGAGCTGAGGCAACTCGAGCTTGCCTATGCTAGAGTTCGGCTTGTTTAATAAGTGAGTACTAAAATCATGATCGTACTGGGCTCATTTAACATATGAACAGAGCCCGAGCCAAGACCTTAAGAAGTTGCTCGGAAGCAGTTCTCAAACAGTTCTGTTCATTCACACCCAACCTACACCCCACCTTCAACTAGTTGAAGGGAGCTAAAAAAAAAAATCAACCCTAAGTAGAATTAAACTTCAATCATCTACGAGTCGATAAAATCAGCGTACCAATGTTTCATAGAAGAACCTTGCACTCTCACTTCTGATCTTCTTTTTAAGAAACTGTGATAAGCTTATTCCTGTGTTTTGTCCTCGTTTCTTCCGACTTAAAAAGCTTTTGCATAATTGCCTTGTTACCAATCTGTGTAAGCACATATCGAGCCAATCAATATTTACTCATAAAATTCACAACATGAGGTCTAAATTAACAAAATGGAATTTGGTATAAGTCCTACCTGGTTCTATCCGACCATCCATCTGCGGCCAAAACAAGCAGAACCAAAATCGGATGAGAATGCCAATTAAAAAGAACAATTAAAATACTTGAAAAGCTGTTTACATGTACAAATCATTCATTTTTCATAAAAAGATAGGGACGAGAAATATAGGCTCCACTTGCAAGTATCCTTACCTCTTTCCAGGTTCACTTCTCCTTGAGAATTTCGCCCCTGAGATGTAATTAAAAGCAATAATCAATCAGATGTTTGCTAACCAAAAAGAAAAGGAGAAGGCCTAGCAGGCCAACTCAATATATGCTAAATAGCCACTTTTCAAAAAGAAGCTTATAAAATCAGCCAAAAAAAGTTTTTTTTTTCTTTTTTCTTAATTCATGTATATTAAAGAACAAATCACCTTATTTGTCGAGCTTTTCTCGGGGTCTTCCTCCTCACTCAGATACAGTTCTTCATCTATGCGTTCGACTGTGCACGTTGGTCCCCCTCTGTCACACTCGACAATTTCACCATTATCATATGACCTCAAAGAAGGCGATTGGATAACAGGTTGTGCTTCATCTGGAGATATATGCCCAGTAGAAGATTCTGGCATGTGCAACTTTTCTGCAGCTTCCACATTTTCCACGTCTTTAACCATTACCGTACTTTTCAATTTGGTCCCACAGAACAAAGATCGAAGCTCAGAAGAAATATCTGTAAGATTTTCAATTTTTTATAAAACGAAAATGCAACTCTTGAACAGGTTATGAAAAGAACTTTTCGCCAAAGCGATAGGAATATAAGGGCATAGTTTGTTTACTTTAAATGATGGCAATTCATATATGCAATGCCATCCCATAAGAAATTGCAGCAAAAAACCTTTGCAAGATGAATGCACTTTTTAAAATGAAGCCAAAGGACCTGCATAGCACCAATACATGCAATCTATATAAATAATATGTTAAATATTACCCTGCATCGACTAATAATAAGCTTAAACAGTTGCATATGATTGCATGAGCACCCTTTCCTTGCAACCCGGTTTTTAAGCATGAGTTATACCATGTGATCGTTGCAACTATAAATTTAACATGGTATCAGAGTAAAAAAGAACTGATTATTGATTAAAATTATAATTTTATTGCTGACTCCGTAACATGATTATATGTACACTCTCACTTTGCAAGCCAGTTTTTGTGAGTGCTCCCATGTGATAGTTGCGATTATAAATTTAACATAATATATGAACACGCGGTGCACAAAGCTTTCACATTGGTAGGTTTGTGGAGGCTATGATGCATGTAGATGCAGAGAAGTTATTTTACGAGTAAGAACCCGAACCTCAGGTAGCACCAATTTATGCGATAATACACCAAAAGATTAAATGAATCTTTTTTACAGGGAGATGACGAATGACTCACAAGGAAACAAAGGCTCGAAGAAAGTGCAAGGAAGATTGGAAATTTGACGTCTTTTCCATGCCTGGAGATCGGTGAGACAAGCCTTGCGTCTTTTAGAAACCAAGCTGCTTGTGTCATTTAGGTTGTCCTTAACTACCCTAAAAATAAAAAATAAAATAAACTGGAACAAATTTTCTCCGGGGTAAAATAAAATTGTTTGTCATAAAATAATTTCTTTAAATACTTGAACAATTTCAAATTCGGAGGAGTGGCAACCAAACAAGTTTTTCAATCCAAAAGACTACCAACTACATATGCTTAAACTAAGGGCCAATTTGGATTGCTTTTTGCTGCCTGCTTCTGCTTTTTTTTTCCCTTGAAAATTGCAGCCTGAGGTATTTGATAAACTCTAAAGAATCTGCTTTTAATAATTTGTTTCCGTTTTTTTAAGGGTGCTTTTGGAAGTAGCAATAGGAATGCTTTGAAAAGTTGCTTCCGCTTTTTCTTTCATTAATTACCATAATAACACCTCAACTATATTTATTGCATCCCTTATACATACTTTTGTCTTTTTACGTAAGAACCATCGTATTGTCAAACACTACACTAATTTTCGAAGCATTTTTTAAAATTTATTTACCAAACACTAAGATTATACCAGCTTTTATAATCAACTTTCAAAAGCAACTTGAAGAAACAAATTTTAAAAGCAAAACACACGGACTTGAAGGACAAACGGCTAGCTTAGAGTCCTAAAACATAGGCTTAAAGTCACATACTTGTTAGACAAAACGATGACCTCGTCAACCAGGCACTTTCTCTTCCTTGACGAACCACCACGCTCCCTGATAACTGGAGTTCGAACACCTGTCAACTCCGGAGGAGTGGTACCTGCATTACAAGTAGAATGCTCATCTGCGTAGGGAGTTAAAAAACAACTATTTTTTTTTTACATATAGAAATGTATAGCACTGGGGAATGCCCCTTTTACTCCCTTAGTTTCTTCTTATCAATAAAATTTATCTATTTTGTGTGGGAAAATAAAAAACGCTCAATAACCATAACACAAATGCTTCTTAAGTATGAAGTTAGTGAAATTAAAATTCTACAAATTCATTTCAATGAAAAATTGTTACCTGAATCATGTGGATCTCCGGATTGAAAAGTGACATCAACATTCATGGACACTTTGCGGTCTTTAATATTATCTTGACGCTTCCCACTTTCTGGAGATTTCATTTCTAACACATTCATGTCGTCCGCATAAACTTCATCTTGCTTGTCAGATAACTTGGTCTGCTTTCCATCAGTCTCACTCTTTTCAAACATTGGCCCAAATAGGTCTCGATCCCCCTCAATATCACAGAGTACCATAGGGTCCAAGCGATCGTCCAATGAGAAACTGTTCGCTCGAAGATTCTCTTTGCTCGACTCTGAGTAGACTAAATTTAGAGATGAAGTACCAATATCTTTCTCCATTGGATAAGGTGAAATGACACTGGAGCAGCCATAAAAAACATGTTGTCAACCTTTTCAGCTAGAGCAATACTATGAAAAAGTTATTAAATTTAGGCCCAAGCAATTTTCAAAAGATAGCGTAAACAAAATTTTCGACGTACTCTTTAACCGGAGTGTGTGCTGCAGAGCAAGGTTCAGGATGTGAAACGTCAGACTCAGTGTGATTCTGCAAAGTACAAGAGCTACTAAGCTTCATACATTGAATAGTAAACAGCAATAATATAAAGCACTTGTAAATCAACAAAAATTGTTTGAATTTTCTTGTTATAGGTTGGTCAATATTACTTTCATTTAAGGCCTTTTGCTTGTTTTCCTAAAAGGTTGTACCAAATTAACATAGTTCTAGTTCAAAACAAAATAGCTTTTATCTCATTTCAGATCTACGAAGCACAAGAACAAAGCAGAAGCAATACCAAACGTCCCTATTTTCAGTTTGTGCCAAGACTCCAGCCTCCAGACGATGAAGGTTGTCAATTAGATATCAAACGAAGAAAATACGAGTTTATAAAATTTCCAAACATTGAGAGAATAATTTACTTGTACGCATATAATATGCCACAGAATAAATCATACCTTTTCAGGTGAATGATATCTAGCGTCTTCAGTTGTACACGCATCTAGTTTAAAAAAGACCAAGTTATACTCGGTGACCTAGAGCTAACAAAGCTACAAAGTACACAGCAGAACTTTATTAATACCTTCTAGTGTGATATCTTCAGCAGCTCTTACATTGCCACTGCAAATAATCCATGAATTAAGAAAGAGAATCAAGCAATCCGTGAACAAATAATTTAACTCCCATGGTGAATCTGGTATGGGAATATGACTTACGAGCTTGAACAAAAATAAAACTCATCCCTTGACTTTTCAAGTTATTAAAATACTTTCAAGTGCTTATCAAAAAGATATTCACTTAAACGTTAAAACACCAAACACACGTTACAATATTACAATAGAGGATATCTCACCCATCTCGGTCGTCCAGGATTTGCAAGTCAAACGCATCAAGTTCCAAAGCTTTTGGTCGAATAATAGAGAGAGACACACGAGGGGCGCGCATCCCCTCAATAAGTTTGCCAGCCTTCTTTTTTATGCCAGCAAAATCATTTATTCTATCGACAACCCGATGACAATCACCATATAGATAATCCACTTTCCGTGAGTAAATCTTGACAATGCCCAAAAGAAGGAACGCCAACACTCTATATGTGACGACAGGTACTTCATCCAGTAATATCTTATCTATATTGTAAATCAAGCGAATAAACATTAATGGCAGATTAAGTGCTGTTTGTGCATGATGAAATATCCTAAATTAAAGTCAAAACTAACGTTGAGTAATTCGCAAAGCTAATAGGAAATATTCACTCTAAAAACTAAAGGAAAAAAACGAATTTATCCAAGCAATGTGAGGCTGCATACATCTTAAACTACCCAAAACAGAGCAAGTTTAGTTAAAAATAGGTCTAAACAACAAGCCAACCAGAGTTTCACTTTCGTGCATAAGCTTCAAAAATACTGATTAAAAGTACTTCTCAGCTGGAACAATGGTAATACGAGACTTTAATTGGTTTAATCAAGAAACCACGTGGGAACTTCTCCAAATTTTTCCCAAAACCTCTGGTGAAAGCGAGTTGCTTAATAACTTCTCCAAATTTTCCCATCAAAGCAATTGAAAAGGAATAAGAAATTCGAAACAAGCATTACAAGTAAACTTAGTCTAGATTCAAACAACTATCCCCTGGCCCATCTCTGAACATTATCACCAGCATTATTTGGGGCCATTATTTCACAAATATTTCCATTCACTTTAATTTTCTTTTAGGGGAAAAAAACAATCACGTATAACTCACCATGAAAACCGACTTACGAGAGAATGGTTCCATATTGAATGTGGGATCCAACATACTTCCACCATACTTCCATAACCGATGTCGGAGTACCTATTGACACCGACCTAACATGCATGCACCTACCAATAATTTTAATCTAGCTTTCAGGTCACCCTTTCCGTGCATAGTGGCCTACTGACTTCTCCTGACAAGCTATCTGGCCTCTAGGTCGCCCCACTAGGCCACGTTGGTACCCTGTACCTAAACTGGCCCGACAACCCTCAATAATACCTATTAGTTATCTGGCCAGCACACTATTCTTTTTTGTAATTTGTCTATTTTTTATCGTCCATAATACATATTAGCTATCAGGCCGATACAGTATCCCTTTTTTCTTTAATCGGCTATTCTTTTTATGCGGTGGAACGCGACTCATGCCAATTAATGAAATCTCTCTTGTTCAACTCCCTCCCCCTTAAAACCGGCTTGGAAGGGTGCCCCAATAAATTATATACACATGGTAAAGCCCATAGTTAGTCGAAACGGGATCGAATAGTTACCTATGGACTAACCACTAACAATCATAATCACTAAGCACTGAACAACTTATCCTTTTTTTTTTTTTTTGAGGTCAGGGCAATTCGTAAGCCTCTACGAGGCCTTATAATGGTAGTTACTAATGCTTTTATGACCAAGAGATCGATTCTTACCAAATCGGACAGCACTTGCTGGAGACTTACTACTGAACAACCAATGATTTAAAAACCAAAACATAAAAAAAATAAAATGGTTGTATTAACCTAAAAGCCCCCCCAAAAAAAAATATAAAAACTGCGGTTAAATCTAATAGAATTTCTGTACAAGTAGCATTCATGCTTAAAAGTTGACATATAGAGTGGAAAAACAAATAAAAAAAAATGTGTTTTTTGGTCACTCTTACAACAATTCAAAGCATTGACACTATCTGTTCTATCTTCAATTTTTGAAAACTATAAAAAAAAAAAAAATTAGAAAACATATATATATACAATTAAATGTATTAATTACCGACAGAAGAGGAGATGTTAGTGTGAGAAACTTGATCCTTTTTAAGGCTTTTGAGGCAATGAGCAGCGACCCAAATAGTCCTTAATGCCCCCTTTTTCGAGAGCAAACACTCCGAATAGAACATTACAATCTCTCTCTCTCTCTCTCTCTCTCTCTGAAGGATGTATGGATGGATGGTTTTTGGGGAGCAGCAGAAAGAAATAACGGTATACAAAGAGTACGGGAGAAGAGTCTGAAGAGTACCCAGGAAGATTTTAATTTCAGTGTTCAGGAAAAAGGAAAAAATCCAAATAAAAACGAAATTTAGAGGGAAATAATAATCTTTTTTCTTTTTTTCCTTTTCACAATTTTTTTTTTTAAAGTTATTGCACACAATAATGATAGCAAAATAGTTCTTTACACCTATTTTGATAGCATATTTGTAACATTAAAACTCACTCAATGCTTTTAAGCTCATGTAAGGGATTAGATGTTAAAATTTTAACTTTTGTTATGCAAGAGTTAATATTCAATTAGTATGTTGTACGATTTTATTTGTACTGCATGTCGTGGCACAAACAATGCATGTGTAATATGCATAACAGATAACAAAACTATCAGATTTTTAAATATCTGCCACCTTCGTTACTATTTTGGCTTCCACTATAATTTTTATGACCGATTTAGTGGTGATGATAAATTTTAGTGATTGAAAGATGTTTCGCATGGAGGTAAGGGAGATTTTCCAATTATTTCTTACTTACTGTTTTTGCGATTATGGAGAAATATAAAATAATTGATTCTCTCTAATCTAAAAGTATGTGAATGTGGTTGACTAGTGAAAAATGAAAATTTATTTTTATATCCTCATTGTGACTGAATGTATGTAAGATAGAATGGAAAATTTTGATATTTATAAATAAAAGAGATAAGGGCATGTTAGAAATTGCAGAAAGTAAACATAATTGCTATTCAACTTTTAAGAAAAAAAAGAAATCAAAGTCCAAAATATGAATAATGGATAATCAAGTCCGAGTTTTTTGTTTTTTGTTTTTTGGTTTTTTTTTTTCGTTGATATTGAAAATTGGAGCATTAAACCGAATGGTCCTTTTTCTCTTATCTGCAAACGATAACATTTAAAAAAAAAATGTAAGTTTCTCATCTCATTTAAAAGTGTATTACTTCTTCTAAAAACAAAAAAGGTATTTGGGATCACATATATAATTAAATAGTTTGATTTGAAACAGTTCGAACGTAAATTTCCGGGTTTTGCTAGGCAACACAACTATAGGCCTTTAAGCTAGCATACCTAATTTCTTCATAAATATTTCCATAAAAGTTTAAAATATTTTATCCTATATTTTTTCATATAAAACGAAAATGATTATTATAAACATACTCCCCTTTAATTTACACGCATCCAATTTTACTGCCAGCTGTAATATTTTTGTACCACGTGTCATCATGCTGTAACCCTATTATTTTAAATTAAAAAGTCATAAAGCCATGATTATCTTTTGCATCCTTGCATCCAGCCGAAAGCAAAATTTGAGTTTCCAAATCCAAAGTTTGTTTGCTAGATACAAATTATCCAAAGTTTGAATTTAATTTTTTTTTTTAAATTTGAATAATTTAGGTTCGGGTACAGGTAATTCGGATAATTATTCGAATAATAAAGCAACGTCATTTTATATTATATATATAAAAAACGACATCGTTTTATGTATATAATTTGGGTTCGTTCGGATAATTCGGGTTCGGGTTCGGGTTTCTTATTTCTATTTCGGGTTAAACAATTTCGGATTCGGGAATTTCGTTTTTTTTCAATTCGGGTTTGGGAACCTCGTTTTTTTTTCCGAGTATTTCAGGTTCAGGTAATTAGGATCGGGTATATCCGAATACCGAGTCCTAACCGCTATACACTCATAAAACCATTAAAATGGATACACAAATTAATTTGTGCTTTCTCATAAAAAAATATATGGATTTTACTTTTCTATTTAAGATACGGTAATGCTATTTTTGATTGTTGAGTTTGGAGTATTTTCAATTGTTTTAAATTGAGGGCAATAATTTTTTTTGGATGCCCAAGTATTAATGCTCTTAAATTATGTTGTTTGGAAGTATAATTTAGAAAAGGTTTTGTGTTTATGGAAAAAGCATTGTTAGCATAGACGTAGTTCAGATGTGTACTTTTATGAGGTATTTTGCGGTGTTTATTCTCGTGCTTGAGTTACACGATTAAATGAATCATTTCTTTTTCTTCTTTTGGTCTCATTTTAATAATTTTATATTATATTTTATTCCATCTCAATATATAGTCAAGTTTATATTTTAAAAAATTATTTATTTAATTACTCTTCCTATCATGAGTTGTACAAAATAGGTAATATTAAAAAAGGGTGTAATATGAAAAGGAGAAAAATGTTTAACCAAAATTAATTAATAAAAAAATAAGACTAATAAAATGAGACAAAAAATTGATGTATAACTGTATTGGTATTTAGTTGAAAGTGATAAACAGTTTTCTGTATAGACTTCCTCTGCTCTTGAAAAACAATTTTTTTTAGTTTTCCCACAAAACGTAAACAATTATGACCAAATTCAGCTGAACTGTACACGAAATTGACACAGTTATCAAGAATTCACTAGATTTTTCCTAATCCTTTCATTTACAAGTAATAGATTTTCTTCAAAATTTTGTAATCCGAATTTTCTATTTTGAATGGACGAAATCACAAAATCATGTACTATTATCCTTTATAATTTTAAGTGATAAATAAGATACAAATTTGATAGAATTGATTTAACTATATTCATTTATTTTTAAATTGCCCGAAATTATGTGTATAGAAAATGGGCTATAATAGGGGAATGGGCACATTTTTAGGCCTCATCTCTGAATTCATCATGATATTCCTATAATACAAATATCTATGTACATATATGTAATTTATGCGAGTTTTTACTCAGATAGATAGATGGGTTCCATATTTATATAATCGGCCAATCTATTCCCATATTTAAACATATAGTGCATCCGATAAAATTTGCCAGATGATATAAGAAATTCCTCAAAACTTTTTAACAATCCCTAACTCTGATAATGAATTAATACTTAAATTACTTGTAGTAATTTACCATATGAAATGACAAAATAATATTTAGATTATGATACAATTCACCAACTAATTTGACGAATTGCTTAAAATATAAAACCTGGACCTAGGTCAGCCGCAGTCTCCCACCACTCTCATTTTCAGACTACAACGACCTTGATTCGACCCAAGCTGTCATGCTATCACGAAAAACATAAACTCAAGTAACAAACAATAAACAAGTCATGGTCCAAAAACAATAGTCAATGTTACAGAGCTCACTATTTATTCCCATCTAAACAAGTCTGAGGTGAAATAACTACAACACGTCCACTTCTAATTATAATTGAAATGAAACAAGAGAAATAATAAGCTAAAATAAAATGAGAATCTAATCAAGACGAACTCTATTACATCTACTAGCATCTCTTAATTCACTGGATTCATTGGAGCTTTCCATACAAAGTCTGGTAGGGTATCAGCCTCATGTACATTTAAGGGAAATAAAATGTTTGAACCATATGAATTAGCTAACGAGTTGTAAATTAAGGATTGATATAACATGTACTCGTATAATATCCTGAATTTTTCGCATTCTAATAATATTATATAGTCCGA
>MKEJ01082588.1:0-14818 GCA_001753735.1 Embelia ribes | reverse complement strand
GATTGCATTGGAGCTATTGATGGTACACATATTCCGGTAAGGGTGAGGGGACGAGATGTAAACAGTTATCATAATCGGCATGGAAAGATATCGCAAAATATATTAGCAGCTTGTAACTTTGATTTAGAATTCATTTATGTTCTTAGTAGGTGGGAGGGTTCAGCTTACGATTCTAAGCTACTAAGTGATGCTTTAACAAGGAGGATTAGACTTAAAGTGGCCGAGGGTAAGAAATGAATTTTTAAATGATAAATATGTTTTTTTTTTTTTAACTTTTCATACTAATTTTATATGTATTATATATGTAACAAGGCAAATATTTTTTAGTGGATTGTTGATTTCCTAATTGGGGCCAATTTTTAGCTCCATTTCAAGGTGTGCGATATCATTTTCAAGATTTTGTAGGTAATGGTAATGACCCTCGAAATGGAAATGAATTGTTCAATTTTCATCACACGTCCTTGATAAATGTGATCGATAGGATATTTGGGATTTTTAAATTGCGGTTCACAATTTTTAAGTCAGCGCCTCCATTTATATTTAAGACACAAACAGAACCTGTGTTAGCATGTGTAGCACTACATAACTTCCTTCGCAAAAAATATTGTTATGATGAATTTCCAATTGAACCAATGGAAGAATCTTCATCTTCAATATCACCGGCTAATGTAGACAATAATTTTAAATCTATTGTTCAAACCCAAAAGCAAGAACGAGAAAATGCTAATGCTTGGAAGGCTGGCATAGCTTTAGATATGTAGAGAAATGACACTTAAGATAACATGAAGATACGTCGAATTGACTATTAATTAAAATATTAGAAATTTTGTATTGGGTTTTACTTTTTTTTAATTAAAAATTATATATTTCTATGTTATTTTTTCATCGACTCTTGTAACTTTGAATGTTGACTAAAAATTCATACGTTGCTTTCAAATCTTATAAATCCATATTGTCCGTTCTAATCTTATAAAGTTTTATGATATAAATCCTTTAAAATCTACATATGGGAATCTTGATTATAACAATCTTTAAAAAAAGTCTTTTAAAATATTACAAGTTATTACATTCCTACATAATCTTTTAAAATCCACAAGACCTTTTTAGGCCAAAACAATTTTTTAAAATTTTAATCCAATACACCCCCTAATTTTGTATGGCTAAAATTAATCAAATCACTACGCGCTATCTGTCTTCCTATTAAATAGGGTGATGTAACTAATTGTTAGTCACATAAAACTAATTTGTATAAGTTTTCGATACAACTATCTATCTAGTGGATATATCTGTACAAATACCAAATCAAAGTGGGTCTAACTGCAATTTACCGAAATATCTCATCGGACATCAATGTATATATACAAGTAGTCTCGGAAACTCCCTGTATTGATATGATATACATACAGATCATATACATATACGTATACATATATAATCAAATCAGCACCACCGCCATTACTGACACTTCGAAGGTCCAATGGCGACAAGGTATTGGATGGTCTCTCTTCCCGTACGGAACTCCGATTCCTCTCTCTGGAGCAGATTGCAAGAGTCCGTCTCCAAGCATTCCTTCGACACCCCTCTCTACCGTGTAATTACATGTGTATATATATGTATACACACACACACACACACACACACATATACGTATATATATAGTGTGTGTGTGTGTGGATGTTTTGAGATCTGAGATCTGATTTTGGTGTTTGATTTTTGTTGATTTTGCAGTTTAATATCCCTAAGCTCAGAGTTGGAACATTAGATTCACTTTTAGCTCTCAGCGACGATCTCTTGAAGGTAAAGCTTATCGATTGCAAGTGAGAATCGTGATTTCGCATCGTACTAATGATATATGTAGAGGCGAAAGTGGTTTCTTAATGCTTCAAATTTTGTGTAACGATGGGAAGCAAATTTTGTAACGCAGGAACAGAATATAACATATGTAATTACAAAATTTTCCAAATAAATTTTATTGTTAGGTTTTGTTTATGTGGCCCAGAATTTGCCTTCGGCCATTATGCCATTTTTTTGGAGTGTTAGAAAGATTTTCATATGTTGAGATCCCACATCGATCATTAGAGTCACATTCCACCATATAAGATCGTCGAATCACACAAAAAAAGATAATCTAGGCAGATAAAAGATTGATACGTATCATGGAGTGTAATTTTGCCAGAGAGGCAGGGTGCGTCAACATGTTATTTATACATTTATTTATTTATTTTTATTTTTGGAATTGTGGGCGGTAGGGGAAGGGGGGAGGGGGGTGGAACGTTAGGCCAGATTATAATTACTATAGACAAATGGAGACCTGAAGGGTAGATTAAGATTTACTGGTAGCTTCCGTGAGCTATGATGCCGGGTCAATGTCAGTAATGTAGTACTAAGTTGGTTATGGAAGCGTGATGGAATGTTGAAATCCCAAATTGATTTTGGATATTACCATGTGTATAATCACTGGGGAACATCCACTTGCAAGCTGGTTTTGAGTGCGAGTTTTGCCTGTGTGATTATATCACCATGTGTGTGTCTGTGCAATTTTAGTTTGAAGGTGAAATTTTTAATATCAGTACACATCATGACTTGGAATCACTATGCCAATATTTGTACACATTTATACATTTGTTTTTTATATCTGCAAATTCGATTTTGCAGATGATTTATTCACGTTGAAGCTAACATCATGATTTAGTTCCACACTACTGATACATATATGTTTGAAATTTTGATTTGTAGTCTAACTCATTCATCGAAGGAGTGTCGCACAAGATACGGCGTCAGATCGAGGAGTTGGAGAGGGTTTCGGGTGTCGTGAGTAGCTCACTGACCGTAGATGGGGTTCCCGTTGATTCATACCTAACCAGGTAATGGAATTTGATTGATCATGATTGAAAAGTTTAGAAGTTTGCTTTGTAGGATGCTGATTTATGTTCTTTTTGGGGGTGTTTTTTGTTTGAAGATTTGTGTGGGATGAGGCGAAGTACCCAATTATGTCACCTCTTAAGGAGACCGTTGATGGAATTCATGCTCAAATTGCCAAAATCGAAGATGATCTTAAGGTGAGTTAGTTTGTTAAAGGACTCTATGACGAAGTTGAAATCAGACTGTTTTCTATATACTTCTAAATTGTGTAGCTTTATGTTTGGAATTTGTACTGCACAGTTTTTGGTGTTACTACGTTCTTTACATAAATATAAAATGAGGTTAATGATTTTACCCTTTGGAATCAAATGTGAGGAACGTTAGATTCTAACTTACAGTCTCCCAGTGTAGATAAAGGGTAAAACAGAGAAGCTTTAAAGTGTATGGCGTATGGAGAGAACCTTTCGATAAATTTTTATTCCATCCTTTGAACCTCTGAAATAAATATCCAATCTGGAGAGCTGTAAAACCAACATAGTTTGTGAAAAGAGAGGAGAGCGAACTTATAGATTTTTGGATCTTGAACATGTTTGTTGAATGTAAGATTGGCATCTGACAACTTGGATGAGTTGCTAAGAGCCCCAAAAAGGAAAATAAAAAAATGGCAGAGTAATAATCATTCTTCCATTCATGTATTAAGGTCTCAATTGGCAAATTCGCTCGAGTCTCCTCAGATTGAATTATCATGTCTAAAAAATGTGCTTTTCTATCTTCACACAAGAGACTAGCACCTGCTCTAGTCATGTATAACTATTGGCTTAACTGAAGGCGTTTTATCTCGTTAAGTCCAACGTGGTATTGCAATCGCTAGCAATGAGGTTATAAAGCCCAAATAAGTGATTTTAGCCCCCTTCTTCTGATTATTTTGATTATTTAGTGTTAGCTATTGCCAACCAACTAGCTAATGAGATGTGACGTCGGTCTGATGGATTCCTCATTTCCCCTTTGGAAAAGAAGATGAAGATTCTGCTCAACTTATGAAGTTATTACTTTCCATTCTGTGGCATGCCTGATTAGTAGTACGGTACCTGGGAAGATATGAAAACTCATGTTGATCACCTCAATTATAGTGATAATGAGACACTGATTTTGATTTTTAAGTTTTATTCCTTTTTTAGTTTTTGTCATTTCTTTGTGGTTTGGAAGGATAGTGGGTATGGAACTAAATGTTATTGAATTTTTTTTTATATTTTTCTATGCCTTTTTAACTTTAGCTCGTATAAATTAGAGAAAGACTGCATGTAGAACCTCTGCATTATTAGTTCAGGGACCTGTTTTGCGTCCTAGGTAACAAAATACCTGACAACATGGTCAATGAGATTATCAGTAGTTCTACATATCTGATAACTTGGTTAGTGGACAGATCTTGGTCCAAAGAATTAGAAGCCTTCCATAATCAAATGTTTAGCTTTTTTTAGTTTCATGACTTTTATGGTCTGATTCAATGCTCTTTTCAGCACTCTCAAGTGTTTTTCCTGACCATGATAGGTTCGGGTTGCTGAATATAACAATGTGCGCAGCCAACTTAATGCTATAAACAGAAAGCAGGGTGGGAGGTATGCTAGACTTAAACTGGATTTGCATGTCTTTATCATACATATGTATATTTAATTTTTGTGTAACTTAGAAAATGGACCCAGTGAGCTCTGTTAGTCCGTAGTTGGAATGGGAATGGTGGCTTTCCAGTGGATTAAAGAATCGAGAAGTTACATTTGCTCCTGAAGATATTAGGACTATAGCTGGTTAGCACATTGTGTTGCAAGAGGTTATCTCCTTAACTTTACCTTTTGAGCTTTTGGTTCTTTCAGCTTAGCTGTCCGTGATCTGTCCAATTTGGTTAAGCCAGAGGATATCATCTCATCGGAACACTTAACAACCCTCCTTGCTGTTGTTTCCAAATTTTCCCAGAAGGATTGGTTGTCAAGCTATGAGACACTGACTGCCTATGTGGTAATCCTTTCTCCCTTCCATGGTTTATGACTTTTCACTTTTTCTTTTATCCTGGTTGTCAATTTGTTTCAGGGGAAAAATTTTCCCTTGCATATTATGTGATTGAGGACTGACTATCTCTATTGATCCCCCCTTTTTTTCTTTTCTATTTTCTTTATGGTTTAGTCTTTTAATAAATTCTAAATGCATTAGCTATTTGCTTTACTCAAATTTACTTTGTTGATTCTACCAATTGTTAAGGTCCCCAGATCATCCAAGAAGCTGTATGAGGACAATGATTATGCTCTCTACACTGTAACACTGTTCAATCGCGATGCCGACAACTTTAGAACTAAGGCACGCGAAAGAGGTTTTCAAGTGAGTCAGTCATTCAATCAACAATTGTAATATCTGGTTGTCAAGAGAACAGTAAGATCTAATTTCTTGCTTACATAGGGCTTGTTTGGTAAGGGCTTATAAGACCTGCTTATAAGCTAGTTTTTTTTTGCTTTTTGGCCCAAAGAAGCTTTAAGCTAGCTGAAGCTAGCTTTTTTTGCAATACCAAATAAGCCAACTTATTAGTTTTTGAGATGACAAGTATCAAGAGAATGAATGATAAGTCTAATACGATTATATATGTAAAAGGTGGCTTCTATGTGCAGCATGACTGATTTCACTTATTATATTCAGATTCGTGATTTTGAATATAATTCGGAGAGCCAAGAAAGTCGCAAGCAGGAGCTAGAAAATTTGATGCAGGATCAAGATTCCCTCAGGAGTAGTCTTTTGCAATGGTGCTATGCAAGCTATGGGGAGGTACGATTAATTTTATTGTACTTTCTGAAATTTACCGGTGGTTCTTCCCCGTGTTCAAATTTGTTACTGAATTTAGTAGGTTCCTCATTTTGTCAAAGAATTGGTCAGAGTGGTTATCTCCGGACTTTGGCAAAGAAGAAATTGTTCTGTAGTTAATTCACAGTGTATTTCCTTTCCCCGTTAGTTGTACTTGTGGAGAAGCTACCTTTAGGGTTTACTGAACACTTCACTCGGGAGCATTGAAGTTTTCTCATTGCACATAATCTACTGTACTATTTTTCGTTATTGAGAAGAATTTTGACTGTAAGGGTCCACTATCCAAACTGCGGTATGGGGATGTATTGTGGGAAGGACGAAACTTGTGTTCTGTTTCTGTGAATACCAGAACTTGTCATATGGTGGAACTGGAGTTCAGACTGTAGTTCAAATATACCCATAAGGAAGGATGTGGGATAGACTGATAGTATATTCATTAGCAGACAGGTTAAGATTCAGAGAGGATATTAGCATGTTAGAAAGACCATTTCCTTAATTGAGGGAATTTGTATGATGTAATTGTTCTGTTAACATTAAACACTGTGGCAAGTTTTGCAAAAAGAATATTGATTGTGTTGAAAAAAGTTGCCATGAAGAATGAGATGGTGTCGTGATGGAAGATGCTTGAGGTAAATGAGCAAATTGGTCCGTCATCATTTGAGCATGTGCATAACTCTTTCATTATCTTGTAAATTGTTGTGATAGAAAATTGTGAAGATTTTTGAGGGGAAAAAAGGAAATATAGATGTATCAGTTGGCTCTTTACTAATCATAATACTCCCATATCAGGTTTTTAATTTATATTTGCAAGCTTTCGCATTCGCATTGGCCTTATAAAACTAGGAAATAGCAAGAGTTGAAAAATATCTGCTAAATTGAAGCTTTACCCTTGATAACGCTCAGATAGCAGGAGTCAGGACTTTTATATGATAACAGATTTAACTGTTGTGTGGGACATTGCCAATTTTTCAAGGCATTGCCACCTTGTTTATATATGTGCTTATATATGTAGTAGTGTTTATCCACGTGCTTATATATGTAGCCATTGCCTTGTGCTTGTGATAAAGCTATACCTGATTCCTTATTGCCGACATGTAATTTATTCATTGTTGTGGTCATCTGACTATCTCCCTATAAGAAGTATCTCCCTATAAGGAGTCATTGCAATCTTCGTGGCATGCTTCAACTGGAAATATTGTCTGCTTGTGGCTTGGGCACTGATTATATTGAGTCTTGATGATTGGTTACAAGCTGGATTTACAGGACCGTGATGGTACGCTAAGGATTAGGCTAAATGGTTAGCAAGATAATAGTTTTTAGAATGCCCCATTTAATTCTCTGTTTTGTGACGCTACATTTTTATTGCATTGGAGCATTCCTTTGCCTCTTTCTTTCTCTCTCCCCTCCTCTTTTGATTCTACATTACAGTTGCTGAATAATTCTTCAATGCGTGGTGCCTTATAGGTTTTTAGCTCATGGATGCACTTCTGTGCCATACGTGTCTTTGCTGAGAGTATCTTGAGATATGGCTTGCCACCATCTTTCTTGGTAACTGGGCCTTGGCTCTCCATTTCTGTTTTCTCATTCCATTCTTTGTTTCATTTTCTCCCCTTGGTATCAATTATACTTTGGCTGATAATTTCAAGTTTGTTTATTTCAGTCGGTGGTATTGTCACCTTCTGTGAAAAGTGAGAAGAAGGTGCGATCTATCCTAGAGGAGCTATGCGACAGTGGAAACAGGTACCTGACTTAGAAATTAATGTCATATTAGTATTTGTAAATGTTAATTGAAGGCGTATGAGCAGTGTTTTTAGAGCTGATTACAAAGATAGGTGCTATCAATTTACTTGGGTTTGCTAACTCTTTTGGTGGCCGACAAGTGAAAAGAAGTTTACAAGTAGTAGTAGATAATGAGAAGATTTAAATCGGTGAACATAGTTAATTTCATTGTCATCGTTGAAAGTCTGATGGCAAAATTGCTGTCATCGTTGTCCTTTATTTTCACCTTTTTGCTCTGACCAAAACATCACATCTCTTGATTATTTTTAGATTATTTTTAAATCGTCAAGTTATGCAACCAACCGACTACTCTACTATCAGCCACATTTAACCATCTCTTGATTATTTTTAGATCCAAACTGGGGTAATTCAGTAGTGATGGTTTGGTATTTGAATGTGGTAGAATGAACCAGGGCATGTGACGGATGCATGGCTGAACAAATCTGCTTTAGTGCCATCATTTATTTATTATGTTCGCTACTTGTCATACACTGTCTGCCTTTCGGGGGACTAGGGGAGGTTATGTTCCGATATTCTTGCTCACTGCGATCATCATTGGGTGTGGAGTATTATTTATTCGGACAGAAATCTTGTCATAGCTGGGTTGGGGGAGATATGCTACGAACGGTCCTCATCATCCCTTGCTTACGAAAAAGCAAATGACCCACAAGTATCTTTATGCATCTAAAACACAGCCGGCCACATCATTTATGGGTTTGTTAGTTACGACTTTTAAGCTCAAGTTTTTTAGTTCTTTTGCTTAAAGCCAGTCTATATTTGGCTTGTAACTTTTTAACTAAGCAATTTGCTGATTTGGCCTAAAAACTAGAAGCTTTAAGGTGCATGCACCCAACTTTTTCTATATTCTTAAAAAGACGGCTTTTTTGCTTAAAAGCTACATGAGCATTTCTTTTTTGAGGGTATCTCACATATGTACACTGCCTTAGTTTGGGGTGGATGGGCTAATAAAGAAAAACAAAGGAACATTCAGGTCTGCATTTGACATGTTAGCCAGTCACTCTCAAAGTCGGTGGTCCTAATTTGGTCTGGTTTGTCTATTTTTTGAAGCTGAAATTTATGGACAACAGTCTCAGGCTGAAATTTGGTGTAGATATCTGACCCACTAAATCTCGTGTCAATGGGCTCACATCTTTTCTTACAAGTATAAAAACATCTTATCTTATATCTTATATATACAAGTATAAAAGTATTTTTTATTGCATAGTATAAAAGTATATTTTTTGGTGGATGTTAAAAAAAGAGAATTTTACTTTTCTGGTAAAAAATGAAAAAAATGTATCTTTTTTTTGTTTGGGAGTTGCAAAAGGTTGTAAAAAATCCTGATAGAAATATCAAAAAATACTTTTAAAAGTATACTTTTTATCTTGAACTATACATATATACATATATATATATATATATACAGTAAAATGGCCAACCGAACATCTTGTTATACTTGATTAGATTTTCAAAAAACGTATGCTTGTTTTGTGTTTTCCTCTTTATGAATGAATAACAACATACCCCTGAGTAAGAATGAAGATTAATCAATTGCATCGAAAACTGAGGTACCAACCGGAAGCTTGGGCTAGTCCAGTAATATATGTAATAAGCCATTTCTTCTATTTTTGCTTGTAATTTATATATTTGTTTCTCTTTAATTTTTCAAATTTCAGCACATACTGGAAATACGAAGACGAAGGGGGGATGGGTGGTCTCGGAGGTGATCCTGATGGACATCCATACGTCTCCTTCACCATAAATCTTGCCTAAGCATAAGAAATGACTGTCACCGTCCAGATACTCAACTTTCGTGTCAGCCAGAATGGATATTCAAGAGTGTACAATAGTGCTTGATGTATTTCATTTATTTGATCTTTTTGGTTGTGGGATTTAATAAGAGTAATGCTGTTCCTTTTTCTATTGCATCAGAATAAGAACGCAAGATCTTGAAGTTTTTGATGTATTTTCAGAGGGCTATTGAACTGAGGTTGGAGGCTGAGAAATTGAGCATGCTAAATATTAGAGTGATATTATTATATGACTGAATATTTATATGAAGCTGGAGTAGCGTTTGATTTGTTGTTCAAGAAGTTGACCATAAATATGAAAACTCAGTTGCCATATCCATGGCCAACAAATCCTTCATATATAGGAGATGCTCCTGTTCTCATTCTCATCATTTTTAACTAGAGATCTAACGTTCTCATGTTATTGCTCTCGCTTATCGATCTGATGACTTGGGAAAAACCACATAATTGCTTTATGAAAGTTGCTAGGTTTCAGGTCATTCAGTCAGTAAATGAGTTTCACAGCTCACCAACACCAAGATGAAAAATTTGTTATTCTAACACGTGAATCGTGATCATATAATCACAAGGCCTGATGTTAGCCCTTAAATATACGTGTAACCTTTTATTTGGGCAGCCCATGGCAGCCGGTGGATGTGAATCGAGCTTTTAACGAGTAGCTCAACTTAAGTAGTGTTGGACTCGAATACCAAATGAGTATAGTTCGAATGTACTTTTATACTTAAAACGCAAGTTCAAGTATCAAGATATCAGACTACTTTGGATCAGCTTGAGTACAATATCTATCAGTATATATATGTAAATAAAGATAGTTATTTATCAAATCAAAATAAATAAAGAAAAAAGGAATTTTTATGTCAAGCTCGAATTAAGCTCAAGTTTTCATATTTACAACCAAGTCAGATTCAAGCTTTTATTTAAACCTCAAATTTGACTAGAGCTTGAACTCGAGTAGTGTTAATTCGAATCAAATTGAGTTTGAGTATATCTGGTACCTGGCCCAACTCAACTTGTTGCAACACCTAACGATATGCTTTAGATACAATCGGACCCTTCTCTCCCTCTCTTGACTAAGAGGAGACAAGGCCATTGAGTGGTGCCGTCGTTGGTTCTTGAAGGTGTACCATTGGCCAATGGATCACCACCTTCCCACCTAGTAGTGGACTAGTAATTTCTGGCGGGGGACATGCTCTTTCTTTTTTGTAGGGGTTTTTTTTATTTTTCGTACCGGGCGTATAATAGACATCTCTATAAAATTTCTAATTTTATGCATAAAATCTGAAAATATTCTTAAGTCAGAAGAGACAGTGGCTTTCTACCCTCTTTTGATCCACCTATGATCCCACCAACTGTGCCTATGCAGGGACAACAATGGTCCACCGCACCCCTAAGCTTAGTATTAGATAATGCTATTTCAACATACCTTAATATGATACAGGCATCTCGAGAATCTCTTACGATGGGTACACAGATTTAAGAAAGGACTAAGCGATTCCAATAACACCTTTAATCCAAACTTCAACAAGTATATTTTTTTGCAGTTAAATTAGTTTTAAATTAAATTTGATTGTTCGACTATAAATAATTCTTCATATCTGAACCATCAAATTTAATTAAAAATTGATCAAACACCACACAGAACATCTTTAGGCCTCCAAATAACTTTGTGTTGTAGCTCCCCTTCATTCCTTGGGGCATGGAAAACTTTTCGCATACAAAATTTTCACAAGATAAACACAATGCCTTTTTATCACATGAAATCATAGGATTCGTTAAAAGTGTAGATATTATAACAATTCAACTCATTTCCACGTCTTCACACTTTTTAGAAGACTAGAAGATATACATGTTTTGCACATTATTAGCTAATTTACTATTTAACAAAATATTACATAAAAATAAGAGTAAAAATTAAAAAATTATTTCGAATAATTTTTAATAAAAATAAAAATATTCTAATTATTATTTATCGAAATTTTAAGTATGCATTATATAGAAATTTCGAGTTATCTCCGTAAACTTGAGGTACTAATCTGTACTTTTGAAAATTAATACGAATTTAAATATTTTTAAAATTTTTGGTTGATATGTATGCAATTATAAATTATAATTTCTTAAGTTTTGATAATTTTATTTTAAATTGCTTAAGTTTTGTTTTTGTGATAATTATCAATCTAAATTTTTAAATATGCAACATTATTTCTTAACAAAAAAATGTTTAAGTTAGAATTAATTAGTTTACAATTTCGGGTATAATGACTTTTGTTACAAATGAATAAAATGAATGACAAACTTGGAATAAAAAGTGCATGAAACACTTTGTAGAGTTGTTATTTTTTATATAGTAGTTATATAAATTATGCCTTCTTTCGAAATATGAATTGTAAAATAATAATAATAATATAGGGCTCATTTGGTTGCAATTTTAATGTAAAGCCATTTGCTTTCAATAGCAGCTTGCGAATTTGCAGTGTAAGTATAATAAGCTGTGTTAAGTTGTACATAATCAATTTTTAAAAAATTATTTACTTAAAAATGGTAGACAAAGCCCAAGAGAACACAAAATCTCACAGCCAGAAAATGATGGGCATGAATGGATTATGAAATGTCTGTTTACATTCATGACCTTAAATACTAGATGTTGATTCTACGTGGCGCGCACATTCATAAAAGGCTGCATATATCATCGTTTATTGCCTTCGCAATGATATTATTATAAACACGAGAATATTATTGGATGGCTCACCAGACATTTGTAGGGGCTGTTGTAGCTGATTAAAATTATATCAAAGGAAGGCTCAGAACTTGGTGAAGCTGATAGCTGCTAAATTGATTGGCACCCATTCTCCTGAAAGTGAGATTTATTTGTCTAAGAGTTTTAGATACTACCATATTTGTTCTTCAATTATAGTTATTATCTTATTTTTGTTAATTTGATGATGTTTATGTGGGTAACTCAACAGAAATATATAAATTAGTTCTCTATCTGATACATAAACTGATCATATTTTTGTTGACTCAATTACATGAAATTTAACCGCGACTTTTAAGGAAGCACTTGAGCCGTTTGCAACTGGCTTCCCATGGCCGTTGGATCAAGCATATGCCGTGCACACAATTTGACATGTACTTCACACACAGATCCAACGGATAAGATCATTGTCAATCGCGAGCGACGCTAGCATTTTTGAATTTGAGAACAATCAATGATGCCATCAAAGGGGAAAACCTCATGTACTACAGTATTTCATAGGATGCAAACCATGATATAATTAATATAATTTTTGTCTGAATTTTTTAAACTGGTTGAAAAGTACACATATTCAAAATGAACTTAATATGGGTGGGTTGCCAATGCCATCTTTTTTTTTTAAATGATTAGCAATTTTAGCATGTTAAAAATTCACACCTGATCAGGGGAGATAACATTGGTATTTTGACCTTGTGGGAACAGATGAGGATTGATACTTGTTGGGATTGCATCAAAAAAGGCCATTGGAAGGGCAGAATTGTACTTTTCCACATTTGACAATGATGTTGAAGGTACCAGGTTGTTTAATCTCTGGGCATTTATATCATAGAGAAAGATCCAACATCACCTCCAATGCACAGGAAATACAAGTACGGAATGTATTACACATACTAAATTAGGATATAACTCAATACAGAATTAATTTATCATAAATTGAACAAGAATATTTTTTTATAAAATTAATATGTTTTAAGGATAAATTACTCTAAATTGAGAGAGAGAAAAAATATACTATAGCTATTTTATATAAAAAAAAATACTAGTAGTAATTTGTTCTCAATTTGTAATAATAAAATGAAAAAAATACTTGTATTGAGAGGACTTCCACTAAATTATGGGACATGTTATGAGTTAACAAAATATTATTCAACTGATGGATCTCATTCTAGTTGTTTGCTTGTAGATTTTGATTTTAAAAAATAAAATAAAATAAAAAATAATAAAAAACTAGCTTCGTTAGGATTTGGAATGAGTTAGATACATCCATTTAAAGCTATTAGTCTCTTTTAAGTAAAAATTGCAGAAATTCTCAACCTAAAAGCCAAATAGCCTAATACACTTTGGTATTTGAATAAAAATAAACGTAAAAGCTTATTCTTAAAAGTTGCAAATATCATAATTATTATTCCCTTTATGTTGCATTTTTCTTGCGGTAGAATAATAAAATAATGTATGGAAGCACACACATACACACTTGTGAATGGAAAGTGGGTATCTAACTCAAAAACAAATACTATAAGGGGTGAGGAATGATTTTTGGGCCACATATATAGAATTTAAGAATAAAAAATTTGGGGATGTTGTATAGATTAAATTCTGTTTACGTGGCCAAAAACTGTGCCTCACAGTGACACTATTCTTGATAGTGTTAGAAAACCTTGATCAATTGTGAATAACTCTATTGCAAGATTTTAATACCTCAGGGCTGATCTTGAGGGCATCCAAGTCCATTCCAAAGTCATAGAATGTGGGGTTCAAAGAAGCAAGCTTCATTGAAAGGAACTGACATTTTTCCAGAAACACAAAGGTTTTGGTAAACTGTTTTCCACATTAAAATAATTTGTAAAGTTTCTATCCACTGCCTGTCTGTACATTGATACACAGACAGAGTCTACATGCATAATACGTAGTATGCATTGAATAAATAGGACTCACTAAACAAGCATAAGTGTTACGCATCTCAGCATTGTTTGTGTATAATTTCATATAATTGCGGCGAATAGAAATTTTACTCTGACAATAACAGAGTGAACTCAAGCTATAAAAATAAATTAGATTATTTTTTTTTTTACCTCTACTTGATGCTGTAGGGACTGAACATAATTGATAATTTCATCCAACATGAGGGCCTTCCCAGTCACCTAATTTTCAGAAAAAGCCACATGAAAATTATCAGCTTCTAGAATAATTATTCCCATGAATATTAATTATCAACTGTTTCAGATTTTGATTATTTTGTGAAATAGATAGAGACAAAAGAGGAGACAAAGAAATGGACTTGGAAGTCACCTTGTCACAGCCAGGAACAAGAGTTTGCAACACCTTCATTCTCTCTCCAATCTTCGCCCTCCTTACCTAAAGCCCATAATGGCAACATAAGAAAATATAAATTTTGGATATTTACTAAACAAATTTCAAAATCATTGTTTACTGTGTTTCTCACTTTGGTTCTATTAAAAAGAAATCATTTAGGCCTTTTTAGTGAATCATAAACAAAAAGACGCAGTTTCTGACTGTAAAATTTTGTCAACTTTGAACTTTAGATTTTAAAAAGTGGCGCGTTACAATCATAGAAAAGGTTTGCACTATGAAGTTGTGATTTAATTTTTCACAAAAAGTCACATATTGAAACTGTGATTTGTTTCTAAACAGTTGAAAACTGTTGACTTTACGTTAACTTTGATTTGAAAAGAGAAGTTTGAAACTATGTTATTTATTTATTTTAAACTACCTTGGTTTTGTAATTATATTGAAAATGGACTTGGATGGGTAA
>MKEJ01082579.1:0-12485 GCA_001753735.1 Embelia ribes | reverse complement strand
ACCAGTCACATCTCATTGGTGCGATCATACCAACACTTTGAACTGAATCCCATATGATATGCGACCTCTTGAAAAGTTCTCATGTTGCACTTTGGGAATAGAGTGCTTTGGCTGGCGAACTCACACATCCCTTAACTGATCCCAAATTATTGGCATTAAGATTTGGTTAAAAAAGAAGAAGAAATCCGTTGAATGCCTACGAGGCTACGACTATGATTTGTAAGTTTGAGGGTTTTAGGATTTCAGTTTTTAGATAGATCATGGAATTAGGGATTAGGGGGCTCAAATACAAAATAAATTTGAGCCATTCACATTCATTTTTTCACAATTAGATTAAACTTAAAAATGATGTGATGATTTTGTCCTAAAATATTACTTTATATACCAACTGATCTAAAATATTACTTTATATACCAACTGCTGGATCAAATTTTAAAATGATGCAGTAATAGATCTAAAGGGCTCAAATTTATTTTGTATTTGAGCCACTTCTTCCTGGAATTACTGAAATTGTTCAATTTTAACCATACTTATATTTTGAGGAGAATCTAAATTAATATTCGTAAATCTCTTTGCTTTAAATGACCACCTAGTACCATCATTTCCTCTCAATCAACTTCATTGATTAATGGAGATACAAGGTGGGGACTAGAGACATTGTAATTTCTCTAAACTCCTAACCATCTCCTTTATCTTGAACTATCGCCTAGTTTGGAAATATTGATACTTTTTAAAATATATTTCTTAAATTTATTTTAAAATTTAATTTTAAACGTTGGTATAATCCCAAGGTTTAATAAAAAAAATTTTTTTTAAGTCACTTTGATAAGTATTGTAGTGTTTGGTAAAATAATACTTTTTATGGTAAAAAGACAAAAATACATATGTTTGGGGAATGTAATAAATATAACTAAGTTTGTTATTACAATTAATTAAATAAAAAAACAAAAGCAATTTTTCAAAACACCCCTAAGGTTATTTCCAAAAGAATTCTTAAAAAACCAAAAATAAATTATTAAAAACACATACTTTAGATATTAACAAGTATCGCATGCTATAATTTTCAAAAAAAAAAAAAAAAAAAGTGCAGACAATAAAAAGCAATTCCAAATAAGGCCTAAAAACATTGTAATTTCTCTAAATCCCTCATCATCTCCTTATCTTGAAGTATATTGTGTGGAACCATGATTTTTTACTAAAAGGTTGAACCTTACTAACTTATATAGGAGTTTTGTGTATTTTTACCGGGAGGCTTATAATAAAAATTATTAAAATTTTTTATATTATATACATACTTTATTTAAAAATTTTAAATTCTGAGCATCTATCACCCGGTTCTTCCGCTCATAAATAAATGTTTGTTGGGCTTTATGAACCTTTATTTATTCAATCCCATCCTTAGAAAATGGAAAAGCTAAAGTTGGATTTTGTAGGGTCCATGTTTGTTCCCACATATTTGGGCAAATTTCCACTATTGTCCTCTTTATCATTTAAAACTTTTGAAAAATTTTACATTAATGGTTCCCACCAAAAATTCTTTTTGATCCTCAATAGTATTGGTTGAAACACTTGTAGCCATAAATATAGAAAATGTATGAATATTAAGAGCATTCCCACTGGCCTTTCTAAATTAGCAAGAAGTTATATAATTTGCAATGAATCTGGCCATGAAAATTAATTTCTTTGCCAAATATATGCTTTTCTTTCGCGAATAATAGCTTTCATGCTGAATAACTAACTGTTGTCAATGAACGAAATTTCGTTGCTAATTGCACAATATTTTGCAACTAATATTTTTTGTTCATTGCCAAAAGATTTTTTTTACAGCATTAAAATTCCTGAAGCCAAAAGTTAGCGCTAAAATTAGGCGCTAACACTCAACAAATCTACAACAAAAGTTATTTGTATTTGCCATCAAATTCTTTGTTGCTAAAAAGTAATTACTATTTTGTAAACAATCATATTGTTTTTTAAAATAAATTTATTTGTAACTTAATTATAACTAAAAAGAGTTGGCAACGTGAGAAAATATTCGCTGCCAGAATTTGTAAATTTCATGGTGAAACAAATTTATCAAAGAGAGCGGAAACAAGGACAAAATCAATCCGATGTATCTGGTTTTGATCTTCATTACATTCGCTTCTCTCAATCTTGTTATACATCCTTAGTAGCCTAATTTATTAAAATTTACTTCTATTTTTATAGCATTTATAATTATTAATTAGATAAATATATTAGAAATAATAAGATAATATTCCATTGCATGAAAATAATTTTGTTAGGGAACACTTAAAAAAAAATTAATTATGTTTTTCAAAATTTATAATTTTTAATAACCTGCTAGACAATTTTACTATTTGTTAATTGCTAAAGTAATTTTCTAATTGAAAAAAATAATTATTTTAAGATTTTAAAACATCTAAATTTTAATTTGACTCTATACACTTACTCTTATGTGAAATGTCACATCTACAATATGGCTTCAAACAAAGAAAATTATAAAATTCACAATGTAGATATTTTTATTTTTATTTTATTTTTGAGAAATTAGTGTTTCCTAATGAATAAATTGGACAATGCAGAAATTTTCAACAACTTAAAAGTGAAAAAAAGTAATGTCAGAAAAAAAGTGAAATATGTAATTAAGATAAGTGTATCATATTAATATTTTTATATTTCTCAGTTTCTAAAAAATATTACAAAAATGCTATAGTAAATTTTTCAATGGGAGAATCTACTATTTACATTTTTTCAATTATTTTTTTTTCACAAAAACTATAAATCTCTAATTAAGATTTGGAGAAAATATATATTTTTTATTTTATTATATGATATATATATAATTATTGTAATAATTTTTTATAAATTTTATATAAAGACTGGTGTAGATAATTTTTAAATGTGAATTTATAGTGAGAAAAATGAGTTTATAAAAAATAAATATAAAAATTAAATGAGAAAGGCACATGGAAATGCTATAAGGTGGAGCATTGATTTGGTCCATGTGATTTGGCTAAATTTATTCGGATATTAGAATGCAAATTAAAAATTAAATATAAACCTTGTTGTACAAATTATGACTTTAGCGTTTAATTTTGATCAATCTAAATACAAACCTTGTCGTTTCAATAAACCATGCATGACATGTGATGATAAAGCGATCCATGTGTCATATAACACAATTTTGATATGTCGAACCTATTACAAAAATAAATAATAAATAATAAAAAAAAGAATAAAAATAACAATAATAAAATCAACTTGCACGTGTGGGAAGAAAATCATATTTCTATGCCTTGGCCAGTCATACACGGTTACAAAATTTTATATTACCTGTACCTTGGTACTATGATATTTAAATTATGCCCCCACAATATGATTATTGTTTCAATATTGTGGCCCGATGAACGTGTTTTATAAAAATATTGACGATAGTAATTACATTTCTCATATATGTATATTTTTGTCTTCTTGCAAATAAAAACAGTATCTCTTCGCATAAGGTACATTACTTATCAAACTAATCGAATGACCTCGTTTTTTACCGTCAAATTTGTATTGCCATACTATGCCTTAATCTATTTTACAGGCTTGTTAAATTGCAGTTTATAAACTCTAATTTTTTACATTTATTAAAAATATTAATAACGTTTGGCTGCTTAACTTTTAAATTGAGTTTTTTTTACTATTTTGGCCTAATATGTTGAAAGTTTTAAATGAGATACATCCAATTTTTCTGTAATCAGAGATAAGTTGGCATATAATTTGCCTAAAACTGCAATCATACAAATGGTTAGGCCAATTTATTTCTCACAATGGAGGGCGTTTTACCACTACAAATAATTCAGTCCCACCCAAAATTTGGAATTACACAAATGTTCTGAGTATTTATACATCCAATTAGGCCTAGATGAGATTAATAAAAAATATTTTTGGGATGATTTTAATGAAGAGATATAAGAAATACCTCGCAGTAAGAAATTATTCATTGGAGGGGACTTAAATGGACATTTTGATAAAAGCTGAGATGGTTTTGAGAGTATGCATGGTGAATATGATTTTGGGGATAGAAATAATGCCGACAATGCTATTTTAGGGTTTGCTACAGCTTATAATTTGATACTAATAAATACATTATTTAAGAAACGAGAATCACATTTGGTAACATATAGAAGTGGGGTAAATACTAGCCAAATTAATTTCTTCCTAACTAGAAAAGTGAATAAAAATATATGTAAGAATTATAAAGTTATCTTAAGAGAGAGTGTTGTTATCCAACATAGATGCTTAGCTACGGATGTTTGCATCCAAAGCTAGCAGAAAAATGGAGCCAAGTTCAAGAACCGATGATTAACTGGTGAAAATTGAAAGGTATGAAGACGATGAGAGGCTAATTGGGAGGATGAAATGGATACTAATGCAATATGGGAGAAGATAGTACAATGAGTGAAAACGATAGCTAAACAGATACTTGAAAAATCTAGAGGAATATCCCGACCAGGAAAGGAATATTAGTGGTGGACCGAAGAATTGAAAGTAGCGATTAAAGCAAAATAAGGGAGTTATAAATAGCTCAAAAAGTGTAAAGATGATCAACCTTATGAGAGATACAAAGAAACAAAAAGGGAAGTAAAAAAAAGTCATTCGGGATGCAAAATCTAAAATTCATAAGGAACTCTTTAGAAGATTATATACAAAAAAGAAAAAAAATGAATTGTATAGAATTGCAACACTGAAAGATAAGAAGATTAAATATTTAAATGGCATGAGGTACATAAAGAGTGAGAATGACGAGATTTTGGTAAAAGATGAGGACATTAAACAATAATAACAAAATTATTTTGACAAACTCTTTAATAGTGATCAGTCGAGTAACATAGGTAATATTACTGTTTCTTCAAATGAAGTTAATCGCAACTTTATGCTAATGATTAGAGAGTGCGGGATTAAAGAGTATTTCTAGAAAAAATAAAAATGAACAAAACAGTCAGACCAAATAACATCCTTATTGAGGTCTGGAAAGTTCTGAGTGGTATGAGGATTAAATAATTAACCATATTTAACAAAATTTGCCATGATGGAAGAATACCCGATGAGTGGAGAAAGAGTATTTTAATACTTTTATATAAAAATAAATGCGATATATAAAACTGTTCAAATTATCTTGGGATTAAACTCATGAGTCATACTATGAAATTCCGGGAGAGACTAATTGAGTATACGTTAAGACAAAATACTATGATTTTGAAAAATCAGTTTGAGTTTATGCCTAAAAAATCGACTATAGAGGTAATGTATTTACTGCAACAACTGATGAAGAGATGTAGAACAGAAAAGAAAAACCTACATATAATTTTTATTGATTTGAAGAATGCTTATGATAGAGTTCCGAGAGAGATATTTTAGTGGATTTTGATAAAGAAATTGGTTCTCCTTAAATATACAAGGATATGTATAATGATGCAGCTACTAATGTCAAAACATGTAGTAGCTTATCGTCTAGCTTTCATATTACAATAGGATTGTATCAAGACTCAACATTAAGTCATTTTTTGTTCGCAATAGTAATGGATGAGCTAATAAGACACATTCAAACCAAAGTGCCGTGGTGCATATTATTTATTGATAATATAGTTTTGATTGATGAGAGTTGGGCAATCATAAATGATAAACTTAAATTATGGAGACATACTTTTGAATCTCGTAGTTTTAAACTCAGTAGATCAAAAACTAAATATATGAAGTTTTGTTTCAGTTGATAACATATAGTGGATCCGATTATGGTAAATTTAGCTAGGGAGGTGATACCAAAGGCTGATCATTATCAATATTTATGATCAGTTCTCCAAAACAATAGTGGGATAAAAAAATATATCAATCACAGAACCCAAGCAGAATGAATGAAGTGAAAAAGTGCATACAGAGTTTTATATGACCGTAATATACCTCTACGGTTAAAACAAAATTTTTATAAAACTATATTACAACCAGTTTTATTGTATGAAAGTGAGTATTAAGTTACTAAGAAATAGGATGAATACAAGATAAGTGTAGTAGAGATGTATATCTTTAGGTGAATGTGTGGAAATATTTGGAAATATAGGATTAAAAATGAAGACATTCAGGATAAATTAAAAGTGATACCAATTGAAGATAGGATGAAAGAGAGCCGTTTAAGATGGTTTATACTTATAAGAAAGAGACTCGTGAGTGCATCAATTAGAAAATACCATGGTATTGGAGTAGGAACGGACATAAAAGATAGATGTAGATCTCTAACTATATGGATACAAGTGTTACAAAAAGATATGTGTATCACGATATTGAATGAACAAATGATTTTCGATAGGAATTAATGATATCAAAAAATTCACGTTAACGACATGATGTTTTATTTTATTTCATTTAGCGTATACTAATTTGTTGGGATCTTAAAAACTTGGATGATGACGAGGACGGGAAAAATTATAGTTGAAAGGCATGTTACATATACAAGTCGTATATTCCCATTAAGCATCATTTCAGTTGAAGAATACACATCTAATTTATTAAATCTTCGGTGTATTTTGGCCCCATGTCCCCTACTACAAAAATTGTTGCACATGGAATTTAATTTTGAAAGGTATGAAAGGTGCAAACACGACAAATTCACATTGTATGACTCATATGCAATGGCTAAATTTGTGCTTCATAAGAACTTAGACAAGTACTTGGATGCTTGTACAAAAATATTGTCGTGGGAACATCAATGAGTCTTAGAGACACAATTCTAAAAATCTGGATGCAAGTGAAAAAAAGGAATATGCATTTAATATAAATAGATGAGCAAGTTGCTTTAAATAAAAATGAGAGGCGTATAAAAATTCACACCGACTATTGAATCCGACGAGAAATCTCATTTTAGTTTTAGATGACACTAATTTTTTGGGATTTAATGATTCATGATAATATGATAAACTAGACAAGAAAGTTTAGGGATTAGATCAAACTCAATCCATATCATAAGGGTCATTGATTTGGGATATTAACTTCAACATGTGTACACCATGTGCAAATTTGAACAATGGGTACCACCCATCAACATCATCTAGATATCTCGTATATATCTAATAACGAAACTTTATCTTCTCACTATTTTTCAAATTCATCCACTTGCATAATGTGTTACGACTTAATTTAGTTTGTATTCTCATTTCTGTTTTTTTATTTTTTTTTTATATTTCCGTAAAATTATAAATACTCAGCATAAATTATTATCGCCTTACCACTAGATTTAGGTTTGTTCCTATTTATAATATTTACTATGTATTTTCTCATTTATGGTTATTATTGCTTGCTTGTTTGCCAACTTCTAACTTCCAAATATTCTCTCTTCTTTCTTTCCCATCACTAAACGTATTTTATGTGTTCCGTGCTCGGTTTGGTTCGGTATTTACTCATCTTCCTAGCCGAACCGAACAAATCAAGAAAGTGCCTCAAAGTACTTGATTTGGTTCACTTTGCTTTGCTAGGTTCGATAGTTTTATTTTTGTATTTATCCATCTCTAGTTAATATTTCCACGGTCAATGTGTATAAATGAACCTAAATTGCAATCGAGTACACACTTGTAGGGGAATGAAAGTGTAGTGTTCTCGAAAACCACCGGTTTGATTTAGGGTTAGCAGCAGCAAAATAATAATTAATAATAATAACAATAATAATAATATTAATAATAATAATAATAATAATAATAATAATAATAATAATAAATCAGTACAAATGTGGGAAACTTATTTTAGAATATACTAAAAAATCACTTCTTGAAACTCTATTTTCTTCACAAACCCCACTCAAAGCTCATCAAAGAAAATATCAATTCAATTTCTCATTAATTTCTCATTATAACTCATTCCTTCCCGAGTACCAACAGCCTCAACTCATCTGGCTCGCGAGCAAACTAAAATATATAAGATAGTTAGATTAATTTTAAATATACTATTTATTGAATTTTCAATGTAATGCTACCAAAAAAAAATATTAATATAAATTTATATATTTTTTTATATAATGTACATATATTTATATAAATTCAAATAATTTTTATCTCGTATCATCACCAAATTATCGTTTAAAGAAACTGAAAAAAGAAGCTCAAATAACGTTTGTTGAAGACGAGTTCAAGCTCAAATTTATAACTCGAGTTCAAATCCGAGGTTGATTAGTTTATCACCCAAACTCAGACCTTTTAAAAATTTCTAATATTTGGATTTTTAGTATTTCCAGTTAATAACTTGCTTGCGGAGTTATTTTTTGCTTCGGTCATCGACTCATTGACCATAAAAACCATTGATGATTATGTGCAAACACAATTTATTATCCCAATTTTCTCTTTCTTCTTTAATGTTTTTAGTTTTCGGGTTTTTTCTTTTCTATGCAAAGAGATTATTTATTTATTTATTATTATTATTTTTAAGCACGATGTGGGTTGTTTGGAAAAATTGAGCCAGTTCTTACTGACCTAAATAAATGGATTTATATATTTTTTAAATGGAAACCGCATAATATAAATTATTCTGAACCAAATACTAAATTAAGGGTAAGAGAACTTGAAGATTCTAACTTTATTAGGAAAAAAAAAAACGTTACAAATTTTATATGTAATTACTGTAAAAATTTCTATAAATGGGTCGCGACCCTCTCTAGCATCCCTCCTTCTGCCATTTGTAATAATGGAAAGAACACGATTCTTACAAGATTTAATTTTGTAATAGCGGAAAAGTTTTTTTCCCAAAAGATTTTGTTGATTAATCTCAAGGACAAAGACAAATGCTTGCTAAGAGAAATTCAGCCACCATATTTTGAAAAAATAATTCACTTGGTATCATATATTTATGTAAATGAATTTATATGTAGTTTTTGCGCCCCTAAAAACTTTCTATAATGTATAATCCCTTTGTAATTTCTTAATCTACAAGTTCAACCAACTAATGGACATGTTCCATTTATCAAAAATCATTAGGGGTAAAAAATCTAATGTTGTCGGTGTATAAATAGTGTTGAAAAAAAGTGTAAAAACTTATAATTACACTCTCATTTTTAAGTCACAATAGCATTTTTAAGGATTTTTCATTTGCTCCATGGTAATATTGTCAACTAGTTTTGCAGGCGCCAAACAGTATGGGATTACACAAATTGGGCGAGTCCCTGGAACAGGATCAATAGTAAACTTCACCTCACGATGTAGTGGTAATCCACTAAGGTCCAACGAAAAAAACATCAACAAATTTAGGAACTACTAGAGGCAACTCTAATGGAATTTCTTCGGTATCAGAAATAGAAAGATTTGCTAGAAGACAATTGAGGGCATCCCCAACTAGCCTCGCAAGATCACACGAAATACTTCTTTCTCCCACATATCTAATAGTTATTCCTTCCTAGAGAATAACGTAACTCGTCTATGATCACACTCAATAATGGCATGATTGGCCGATAACCAATACATACCCAGAATAACATTGAAACCCCTCATATCAAGAACTATAATGTCATACTCGAACTCCCAATTAGAGATTTGAATGAAACAAGAACAACAGATAAAACGAGGTATAACACTAACACCCAACAATGTTTCAATGGGCATACTACCATTAGAACATTTTGGCTTTATGCCCAAAGATTTTACTAGGCTAGCAACTATGAAAGAATGGGAGGCACCCGTATTAAATAACACGTGTACATATGAAGATTGAATTAGGATAGTATCTCGAACAGATGATAGTCCTACCTGATTTACAGTACCATCAGTGAATGCATAAAGACGTGTCCGGTTCGTTGGTGCCGCTATAGAAACTGCTCCTCAATTTCCATTCCCCTGATAAGTCCCCGTCCAGTTCCAGCCCGCAACTAGAGCGATGCAGTTGGTTTGGCGGGTATATTAGCCACCCATCCACAAGCCTGTGCATTTGGTGCTTGACATTCACTTCTTATATGTCCTATCTCGCCACATTTGTTACACCGAGTCTAGAGCAAAACCGAATTATATGCCTATCATCCCTATACTGGTAGCACCCCTTTCCAAACGGGTTCCCATTTCCAATAGTAGCTGATGATTCCTGCTGCAATTATCCTATCGAACTCTGGGCCTCATATTTTTGGCCTCTCTTCTAGCTCTCATTGTCCCCACTCAAAGCAGTCTAACTAGAACGATTTGTCCACCTCCACCTGACCAAATTGATTATTCTGCCTCGGATTTTCATGATTCCCCCATTATGGTTGTCCCTATGACGGAGTCTATCCCCCAGTCCCTCTCTTCTCGAATATCCTCTTCGTATCCTTTTCCAACCATTCTTGATGTTTTTCTTTTTCAACTACTTCTTCCAGCCTCGTCCCTCTAGCAGCCACCATATTTGCTTAGATTCTAGTAAGTAACCCGTACTAAAAACTCCAAATCTTCTCTTCCTCTGTTGCCACATACTTGGGTATATAACGAGCATATACCGTAAAATTGTGTGTATAATCATCTTTTGTATTCGGTCCCTACTTCAATTTCACAAACTTTTCCTTCATCTCCTGCCGCTTTGTCAGTGAGAAGTACTTACCCAAGAAGACAACTTTGAAGTCTTCCCAAGTAAGATCTCCTAACTCATGTAATGTACGGTACCCTTTCCACTATTCGACTTCTTCACCCACAAACATGATCGAGGTTACCCTCGCCATCACAAGTAGATCAGTGCCTCCCAGGGTGGTAAAATGTTGTTCCATCTCTATGATCCACCTATCCATTTCCATTAGGTCAGCTCAGCCCTTAAATGTTGCGTTTGTAAACATGTTTAATTCCTTCTATATTCTCGACGTATGCGTCTCCACAGTCTCAACTTCATTATCGCGCCCTATCACACAAACAAGTACCACACGTACCATCTCCCTATTCTGCTCCCCCATTAATGCCACCAACTGGGCCAAATCCACATTGGCTACCCCATGCATAGCCCCAACCATTCCCAAATTGGGTGCGATAGGTAGAACCATACCTTGGACACCCACAAATGCTACTTCTTCCCCCTCCTCTTCTTTATCGAGCTCACTTTCCATAAAGAAACTGCTACTGATCTCATCACTAGGCATGTCATCGATAATTATTTCATAAGTATTGTCTTCCGATGACGCCTCTAGCTCTATCGAGACCGGGTGAGAAAGTCTTGTCGCTGCTCCCATGGTACGAATTTGGGCTCATGTGCTATGAACCCTCCTCTCAACCAGTGGTATAGGATTAACACCCCTATACCCACCCCTACTTCCACAGTTACCGCTAGCACAACAACTCCTAATTCCTATACTTTCTAGCATGTATATAACAGAGAATAATTTAAATCAATCACATGTTCGCAAGAAGTTATGTAAAAATACAGGATAACCAAAATACATGACATTTAGTTAGATAATTTAATCTATAGGCAAAGCTCCATATTGGGTAGACAAAGCGTCCCCTACCTAACTAGCATAGACCTAATACATCTACTGTCATCTCCAACTTGTCGCCGATTCTTACCTGAAAAAATATTTTTATGAAAAAGAATGAAACCCATAGATTGAAGAACCCAAAAAGAATACACAAGGCACATAAGCACACATAAGGCATCCAAGTCCCTAGATGCCTACCCAACATCTAGACGAAGCTCACTCAAGGATACCTAACCCGACACCCAATAGTTCTCTAGGTAGTATGTAAAACTGGGCTTTGATACTTACTTGTAATGCTCCGGAATTCACAACACTTCCCGAATATGTTACTCATACAACATTGCATATTATGGAAAGAAATAAATCTCAATTATCATCTTGGCTCGATGGCTTACAACTTGAAAAAAATGACAAATAACATTATTCTGAAAAGAAAAGTAATGAACACTACTCCACTACCTGAGTGAGTTTCGACAGAACTTCTATCCTTGAATACATGGTCCACCAATAGATGTACCCTCTTGACATAAAACACAAGAGGATATAATCCAAACAGGTGGTAAGACTTACTGAATTTGTGTACTAAAAATCTCAAGATATTATGCTACACATATGGACATAACATGTAACAACACACGAATACTAAAAACACATAACAACCCAACAATACCTGATCATCACTTTTGTAAACATGTTAATCAATTTTATGCCTTACTTTTATTTCACATTTTAACTCACACAACGGAGCATACCAACTCTCTATGACTTTATGAGTAAAGATTTAAATATTATACTACAGAGAGTTATTCATTGACACCCTCTAGGTACATCAAAATAATAGTAGAATAGGGTAATTCCTCGACACTTTATTTTACAAATTAGATGGCTATTCCTCAACATCCTCTAAAGGTTATACAATTAGGTTACTTCAACAGTTTAGCATGTTTTACCACAAAGTCCTCAATTTATCAAGATACATATTTAATTCTCATTGTTCAACTAGTTTTACACAATTTCATATGTATTTACCACGAAGTTCTCAATT
>MKEJ01082573.1:0-18940 GCA_001753735.1 Embelia ribes | reverse complement strand
AAAATTAGTTTTCAAAGTGTAAAACTGAAAAAAAAATTATAATTTTTTAAAACTATTAATATGTCTATTATTTTGTGCAATGTATGTTTTTTTTTTATTATATAGGAAAAATAGAAACATGTATATAATTTTGAAAATAAAAATTTATAGGTAATAGTAAGTTGAAGCAACAAAAACTATTAACGATCATATATCAAGATTAAACTTATATCAATCCTCACTCTATTCACAAAGTCTTTCAACAAATTATTCCTATTCTAGCTTTACTAAATTAGATTATTAGAGCGAAATAAGCATATTCCATATGCACCATTTGTTTTATGAAATATTTATTATCATAGTTATGTTTTTATAAAAACAAATAGTAATTAAATTTTTAGAAAACTGTTTTTCTTTATCAATGGGCAATGAGTTTTGATGTATTAGCTCTATCTGTATTTATAGAAGCTCTAACTTTTATGCTTATAATTTCTATACTGCTTTTATGATATTTTTATTTTCATCAACAGGATCAAGGTTGTCCATTAATTTACTTAATTCACACCTGTATTCTAATTCTTGTTGCCCAAAAATTTTGATATAACCAAAATGTTTTTTTGAATTTTTTTTACTTATTTTATTAGTTTTTGAATAAAAATTATATTATTATGCGTTAAACACAATCTACTAAATTAATTGGAATCTATTTCTCTATGATAAATTTCAATGGTATTCTGAATTAGAAAAATAAAAAGAAAAAAGTAGAAAATAATTTGAATGAGTGACATTTTTTATTTTTTGAATATAAATATAAATTACAATTATTGTACATTATAATTTTTATAAAAGGTTTTTTTTACTATGATTCAATATAGACAAATTAAGTTACAAGTAAAATTTGAGAATATAAAATTTAAGCACATTCATTATTTAAAATATGGTCTATCTTTACTTTTCTGTGAAAATTTAAAGAACTGAAAAATTTTAAAAATGAGTTTTATAATTATTTTTCTAAGAAAGCTTAGTTTTTACAAACCGAATATTAAAAGCTTACATCCAAATAAATTTTCAGCTTCCAAAAATAGAAAATTTAAAACTGGATGGAATCCAAACTGGTTAATATAATTTTAAAAATTGAACTTGAGCCTTATCCTTTTTCATAAATTAGCTGAGACTAATGCAATTCACTCGGTTTTGCTCGTACATGCTAGGTACAATTATGATTATCCTCAAACACAATATTATTTGGTTGCAATTTATAAATTTTAATTTTTTAATTTATTTTTCTTAAAAGTTGAAAAGTATTAAATTATTCAGCTTTTAAGCAAACTTATTTACTTTTTATGCCTTAATAAGATAAAATTTATAAACAGGATGCATTTAATATTTTTTAATTAAAAATAAGTTGTCTAAATTACTTAAAAGCTATCCACCAAACAAACCCTAAATTACATAGCAATACCCAGATATTAAAGTACCTATAGTAGGGAACTATACCAAAAAGGCTTTAGCCCTATAATTTTTTGTGGAGAAACCACTCCATCCACTTTCTTATGAACTTTACTTTTAAAATGTTATTTACACCCTAATTAAAATTTTTAAATTTAAATTATAATAAATATTGACCTTCATAATTAAAATTTTTAAATTTGAAATGACGATTACGAGAAATTGGTTATTATTTTTCTTATAAATGTAAAACAAATATATTCGGTAAAAGTCCATTCAAATAATCCCAAACACATGAGCATTATCTAAGAGTAAGATTAGGCTAATTTAACTTAGGCGTATAACAGATATAAGGTAATCATTTGTAACTCTTTATATTGAACAATCGATCGTCAATAATAAAGTTCCTTTCCTTCTTCATTATCTTGTTACATCTCTTTTTCTATTGTTGTTTAGGGTGATCGATTGTGATATTATTCATTACATTCTATTCATCATTAGTTTGAAATCATCTTTTACATCGATATAGTTATGCACTATCATGGCTTGGAATTATGATAATTGAACCACATCTACCCTTAGAACACAAATTAACAGTTACTTTAGTATCTCATCGAAATAATATTTGAATTAAGGGTTTGTTTAGTCATAACTTTTAATCCAATAGATCAACTTATTTCTAATTAAGACAAAAACGGATGAATCCAGTTTAAAGTTTTTAACTTATTTAGGCCAAAATAACAAATTTAAAAATTGAACTGCTAAAGGTTATCCAACTTTTAAGTAAAAAAACATAAAATTTTGAGGTTAAAAGTTGCAACCAAACAATCCCTAAATTTAAATTTATTTAAATATAAAAAGTTTTAACAATAAAAATTTGAATGCTAAAAAATTATGGGTTGTCGTAGCCCCTAGCAAACCATTAGTTCCATTTAGGGGATTAAACCCAATGGAACCCTTCCACTAGTGTATCCACTATCCAAACACTGTCCAATCCCCTAAAAAAATTGAGGGTTTGCTACAGTTTTTCTCTTAACTACGGGACTACTATTTCTCTCTAGTTCTATTTTCACGTTTAGAGGATCATAAATGTCTATATACGCAGAATCTTTCCAATAACATTTTCAATGGGTTGTTAATTCTACAATAGTTAGTCTTTGTTAGGTCACTTATCCCTCTTCATTTGCCATCTATCTTGCTTCACCATATTACTTATGACTGTAATCAGCTTCAAACTATTTGGAATCCAAAGTCTCCAAAAGATATCAAATATGTGTGGCCATTCTCCATAGAGTAGTCTCTATTTTAGAGTTTGAAGTATAAGAAATAAAAAATTAGGTGTTGAAAAAATGTAGTCATTAGCCTTGGTATGATGTCCTTAGTTGTGCTAATTTTAGGTATGTCCAGTTAATTGCATAGTCAAATTGTGTGACAAGCGTAGTTATGTTAGTTTTGAAGTATAACCAGTCAGTTTTATTTGGATTATTGGGGTTTGGAATAGTTTGTGAATGTGATATTTATGTGCCTGAGAGAAGGTTGATGTTGTAAAGGCTTAATATGTGAATTATCAAACTGAATTCTCTGGAAATGATGATACCATGTACTGTTTGGTTAGGTGCTGCAAATACAATTTGGTCGCAGTTGAAGATTTAGAGTGAAGAAACTATCCTTATAGCTAGCGATTTATTTTTTCTTTTCCCCAATTTTATTTCCTATTCCTGTCTACCTTATCCTCAGCTTTTGTTTAGGTGGCTAGAGTTTGATTTTAGGGCATTGGGTTGTGGGATTATATATGAGAGGCATCTTTGTTTTCACATCCCAACAAAATGTATTTGTTTTATACATTATATTTTTATTGAAGTTCATCAATTGAACTAAGCTTGAATGTGCCAAAAGTCATTCTTATATAAAAGTTTTCACTAGTCCTTTTCAAAAGAAATGGGAAGGTTTGAAATATCAAGTATTATTAGATGATAAATGTGCATAAAATTAAAATGAAGTTAAAAGTTCTCTAAATTTTTAGATTTATGTTGCTCCAATTGTACACATTTAGGTTCATTACACCAAATCAAATATAAGTGCAAGGGCAACCAATATAAGGCATTTATAAGGCTATATTGCTGTGGCACATGTGATACCTTTATATATTTTCTCAAATAAAATTAAACTAAACTCGGATGGGCCAAAATTCATTCTCATAAAGGTTTTCGCTATTCCTTTTCAAATGAAATATGAAGATTTGAATAATCAAGTATAAGATGATAAATGTGCATTAAATTAAACTAAAGATATATACCAAGTTTTAGAAATATGGTAGTTCTAAATTACACCAGTCGTATGGATTTAGGTTCTTAATACCAAATCAAGCATAAACACAAGAGCAGTCTGTATAAGGGCAAATAGTGTTGTGGCACACGTGATGCCTTGGTTTATTTTTACTTATTCAAAGATCTCGGGAAATGGATTGAGCCTTTATAGATACCTAGCCTCATAAGATAAAAAAAATATCTGGGAGATAATTACCTGAGATGCGTAGCTGCTATTACTATGGCGGCAATTGTGCTTCATCTCTATCCTATGTTGTTTGTGTCAATGTTAACTATGCATATTTCGATTGAAAGTAACACTTTGTTTTGCTTCAAGAAGAGTGACCTATTTTCTTTATCATCTGTATGATTTTGTTGTTTCGGCTTTGCTGTAGACTATATGGAAAGGGTGGAATTGGTACAGGATTTGAGATTTGAGACAGCAACAACTAGAATCAAGGCAACTCCCGATGGCGAATATCTTATTGCATCAGGTGCTGTTAATGATGAATGTTTACAAATATTGCTGATGACATTTTTTAAAATGACCAACTTCTTGTGCTTTTCATCCTGACTTACTCTTGGATAGCAGGTATTTATCCACCACAAGTCAAAGTTTATGAATTGAGGGAACTTGCTTTGAAGTTTGAGCGACACTTAATTTCAGAGATAATTAATTTTGAGGTACTTTTTTGTCATGGCACACGTATAAAAACGATAATGTGTGGTTCAATGGGACATGATCAGATGAAATGGTAGAAAAATGATAATATATAGTTGATCCCATGTGTTGAGACAAGGATCAGTTGAGTCGAGTTGGGATTATATTATATGGGTACCTGATGATATATGGTAGATGGTCTTGTATCATTGAAATGATAAATCTTTTCAGTTTCTTCTGTGTCTTTTCTTGTATTGGTAGGATGCTCTTTACAAGACATCCTTTTGGAGAAAAATCCTTTTATGGATGACACTGCTGACTGACGATCTTGTTCATAGGTGTTGGCTGATGATTACTCGAAGATTGCATTTCTTTGTGCTGATCGTTCTGTTTGTCTACATGCAAAATACGGGAGTCACTACAGTTTGCGTATCCCAAGGTGCTTTTCCTCTACTTTTTAATGGGAACAGTTTCTCTTTCCTCCCCTTCTTTTATATGTTTCGATTCAGTTATCAAAGTTCTTCGAAGATTTTGTATTTTGATATGTATCTTGTGTTCATTAGACCCTCCCATACCCTGCAATGCGACTTGTGGGTTACGGGTTCGTTCTTTTGGAAACAACCTCTCTTGAAATAGGCGTAAGGTTGCGTACATTAGACCATCCAGACCCCGCAATGTGGGGGCTTTATGTACTGGGTCGTCCATATATATATATATATAGTATTGTGTCAACCAAATATTCTTTGCTTAAAATAGATATTTGGGTTACCCAAGAAGCCCGTAAAGTACACGACAAACTACTTTTGGGATAGGAAAAACATGAGTTTATTTCCCATAACTTCAAATCACCGTCTGTTTCCCAACATGCAGTCCAAGATTGTAGAATTGTGTCTTCTACTCTTTAATACATTTGCAACTTTCTGTCAGTGGTGCCTTAACAACTTTGAGTGTTACCTATATTTTTTTACAGGATGGGGAGGGATATTGTGTATGATGGCTGGTCCTGTGACTTACTATGTGCTGCCTCTTCGCCTGATCTATACAGAATAAATTTGGAACAGGTTTTATCAGCCAATCTTTTTACTTATTGATATCGCAGTGTATGCTCTTTTCATCTGGTATTGTCTTTTTCATCAGCATCAGTCTGCTTGCACAAAAATTGTTTTCCAGAAAACATTTCTAGTACTTCTAATGTAGTCTTTGTGCCTGTGATACATGCAACCAATGAATTATCAAGACTCATGGAGTCTGTGGTCTGTTTCCTTGGAGGGAACCTGGTCTTTCTGTTGTTGGATAACAGGATAAAAATACTTGCTATTATTCATCTATAGTCTCACTGGTCTTTTTTACCCGTTCCCGTATTTTCTGATATGAAAGCATTTATAAGGTTGGATGACTCAAATTGAGAGTTGTGGCAATCTTTGCTTTGCTCACATGCAGAATTTACATATTGTAGTAATCCACAAAACTAACTTGTATCTACGTTAGATTTGTATGGGGAAATTTTAAGAAGGATTGGATGTTCTTCTTTTCAGGGATGTTTTCTCTCTTCACTTGTCACACAGTCCCCAGGTCTAAATGTAGTCACCAGAAGGTTGGTAATTAATGCCATATGTAGTGCTTAGACATATCTCCTTTCATTTGCTGCAAACTTGATGACTTTGGATGTTGGATTCTTTATTTTGTCGTTAAGACGGTCTTATATTCTGATTCAGCAAAGTTCACGGTTTAGTTGCTTGCGGTGGAGATGATGGGGCTGTTGAATGTTTTGACATGAGAGCAAGAACTTCAGTTGGTAGATTAGATGCTGTTGCTCCTGCTGGAGATAGAGATCAGGTAGCTAGCTTTATATGCTTGTTTATTCTACATTTGTAAATCCGAGTTTTACAAATAAATAGTGAAACAGACTATTTTTTTCTTCAGAAGGTTACCATTTTCTAATGCTATGTTTGGCCCAAGGTTGTGATGAAATGAAATATTCATTGGAAGTGTAGTTTTTTCTCCATTATTTGTTATTGTGGCAATCCTTTGAACCAAACTTAATGAAACGGAAAAACCTGTAATCAAAACTAGCAGGACTTATAATTCTTGCTCCAAGGTAATATAAATTTTATGAAACACCTGTTGGCTAAGTAGGAAACTGGAGTCCTTTCCTTTATCGCCCTTCTTTAAGTATCTAATGAAGCTGAGAAGAGAAAGCATGCTGTATTGGAGTTTTCTGTTTTTATTTTTAGTCAGAATGATTTCGTAGGAGGTTACAGCAATGGAGTTTGATGGAGAAGGAGGCTATTGCATGGCTGTGGGAAGTAGTTCTGGAAAGGTATAGACATACTTTTCTTATCCATCGCTTGAATTTATTGAATGTCACAATCCATCATGCCCAATATTGTCAAAGCATCTGCAGTTTAGAACTTACATTTCAAAAATAAAGAGGTTTCATGAGTATCAGATTCTAGGTTTCGACCTGTTTGGGTGGGAATAGAATGTGCTTACAATTTCTATTGCTTATCAGCTGCAATACAATCTTGGAACAATTGGAATTTCCAATGAACTGTGTCACTCTAAAGGTCCTTTCTTGGGTTTGTCGAAAAGTTTGCATTTCTTTGGAGCTTCAAAAGGAACATTTATGGAACAATTATCCATGTGGTCATTCCTTCGATTATTACTTTTTCATTACTATTTCTTGTCATTACTATTTCTTGTAAGATAGTAATGACCATTCACTTTTCACTTGTTTGCTATTCAAATAATCATAATCATTTGAGCTACTCCGGCCCAATGTTTTCTATTCTCCAATCTCGAGGAAAACTGTCCTGTTTTGTTCCCTCATATCAACGTTGATATATAGCATTTTTTTTTTCCTAATAGATAAAGAGTCCTAAATTTATGATTGGTTCACAATAGATAAGCTGCTAAAAATATTAACCCCCAAAATATCTGTGAAGCTCTGAGTTTGCTACTATTTTTTTTTTTTTTTTTTAAATAAATCTGTACTCAACTCATTTGCATTGCGTGCATATTTTTGTGGGACAATTTTATGCTTGCATCATGTCCTGGTTTTACTTTTGCTAAAGATTTATGTTTTGAATTTTGATATTCATATACCAGGTTCTGATCTATGACTTGCGTTCTTCATATCCAATGCGAGTGAAGGATCATATGTAAGTTACTTTATTGCAAGTTGTCGAGTCTAGTTATTTTGCTTTATGCACCTAATATAGATATGCGGATACTTGGTTAACCATGTGCCAATGTATGTATCTTTTTTGTCAATTTGTGCACAACTAAACATCAAAAATAGATTATACGTATTGCATATATGTTGATGTATGAGTCAAATTCTATATAACTTGTGGTTTAACATTATTTGCAGTATCTAATTGCTACTTCTTCCTACCTGCAATATCTTCATAGGTATGGAAGCCCTATTTTAAACATTAAATGGCAGCGGACTCTTAACTCTCAGAAGCCAAAGCTAATTACCACTGATAGTAAAGTTGTCAGAATTTGGGACCCTGAAACGGTACGGAATAACTGATTCTTGGTATCTCCAAATGTGTTGTTCTAGTTTTATTCCATGGACTTGTGCTGTTCTTTCCTTTAAAACTGTGAGAAATAAGAATGGGTGAAAATTGAGGGAAATAGAGTAGAGAGCTTAAGGATTTGGGTTCCATGGGTGTTGGATCAACAAAAACAAGCTGATGCATGTTCTAAAATTTCAGGAAATCAGTGCATCTTTCTTTGTGGATAATTGTCTTGACTAAAGTAGAATGCCAGTATTAACTAGTTTTGCGTGAATGGAAACACTTAGGATATTTTTCTGTAGAGTTTTTGGCACAATATTGGACAAATTTAAAGGTGGTTTGGTTTGGTTCTTCTGTTTCTTGCAGGGAGAAGGTATGACCAGCATTGAACCAACAGGTGGAGCAATAAATGATATTTGTGTGTTCAATGGGAGTGGGTTGATGTTGTTGGCTTTGAACAGCAGTCAAATACCATCTTACTTTATACCTGCCCTTGGACCTGCTCCAAAATGGTGTTCTTATCTCGAAAATTTAACGGTATGAATATTCTTGGTACTCAATGACTATATTATATGTCTTCAGACACAGACTTCCGCACCTGGTTGGTTTTACCCTTTTCCCCCACCATGCAGGAAGAGATGGAGGAGAGTGCACAAACAACTATATATGATGATTTCAAATTCTTAACGAAAGAAGAACTGGAAAAGTTGGGATTGACAAATTTGATTGGAACCAATTATCTAAGAGCATACATGCATGGCTTCTTTGTCCATTATGGATTGTATAAAAAGGTAAGTATTCTTATTCTGTTTCTGCATACATAATAGTACAATATTTCTTTGGCTTGGATTTGCTGCTCTTATGCAAAAGATTTTTGGCCTTACATGAAGTTTCAAAACATTTACTTCTGGCCATGCATGAAGGAACGTACTGTTCCTGTTCTAAAGAGTGTTGGATCTATTAGTGTCTCTGTAGTCAGCTACTTTTAGTTTTGTTTTTCAAGGAAGAAAAAATGACAGTTCCAGTATGGAAAGTGTTAGCTGATAAATAAGTTGGAACTGTCAGTCTTGAAAGAAACATGTACCCATAGGCCATGGCATATTATCAGTTGAAAATGTTCTGTAGGAGGATATATCTCTGTTTTTTTAGGTTTAACGCCAAAATATATCCGAGTTGCTTATTCAGTAAATAGATGGCATTAAGGACGGGTGTGCTACTAGGATATGTCATTGTGTTTATGCTGATTAAGCTAATGTACTAGAAAATGTATGTCTGTCTAATCTTCTGCAGGCACAAGCATTGGCAAATCCATTTGCATATGATGCTTATCTGGAACGACGAAAGCAAGAGAAACTTGAGGCTGAACGTGCCTCTCGAATTACAGTAAGTTCTTTTGCTTCTTTTTTGATAAGTAAGTTCTTTTGCTTTTTTAATTTGTAATTTTTGGTATTCCTCAGTCCTCTCCTTTTCTCGTCTGTCTGAGGGGTTTCCATTTGCTTTTCTGATAGCATTATTTTTAGCTAATTGAAGTAGGACTAATCCACATAGTTTTGGTTTGGTATGGTTAATCTTTTTTCACTGATGTGTGTGTTTCTGAAGTGGGAGAATTGCAGATAAATTTACAGTGAAAAGTAAATAAACTACGTACTAGGAAAAGAAACAAAAGCCAGAGATCCTAATTAACAAAATCCTTATGCCAGAATGGAGATGCATGAACTACATATGAAAGCCCATTATAAACCCTGTTAATACACTAGCGGTGTGGATAATTAACAAACTCAACATTCCTCTCACTTGTGGCCTGGCCCAACCAAATGCCCAACAAGTGGATATAAACTGGTATCGGTAAACCCAACATCAATCCTTGTTATGCGCACTCTGATACCAAATAAAAGCCCAAATGCTTCCCACCAAATGAACCGTTTAGTGGAAGAGAGGATCCCATTATAAACCACATCCATATACAAGCAATGTGGGATATTTCACGAACTCTAACACTACAAATTGGATAGAATAATAAATATTTATATTTCAAAAGAGTGTCATTGGTGTGATGAAAGGTCACATGATTTGTCTGGCTTGCATATAGAAATGATACAGTGTTATGCTAAGAAGATAATACGGAGATTAACAGACGTCATAATTTCTTTTTATATGAACTAAAGCTGATCAAGCTCACCCTGTCAGGCACCTGTCCCTAAACTGTAAATTATACTTGTGCAAGAAGACTCATCTGATCTAGTAACCTTTCCAATCTGTGTCGGGGCTTCAAAAATTCGATTGTAGCTAAATTCTTCTACTTGTCAAAGCAGAAATGTAGACTAATTGGACTTTCATAAATAAAAGTTTGGACTTACTGTTGTCTTCCCTCTCTCAATTTCTTGTTTTTCTTGCACACGTGTTTCTTTGAAGTTTTAGTCTAACTTGCTGTTTTGGTCAATGGAAGGTTGGGGGATGGAGTGTGATATGTGTTAATCTCTTGTATGACTAACTCTCTCTCTCACACACCATTACATATTATATCTTAATTTTGGTTCTCTTTTTCTCCTGCAGATTAAGAGGAAATTGCCCAAAGTTAATAGAGTTCTTGCTTCTCGTCTTCATGAAATTGAAGAAGAGGAAAATGAAAAGAAGGATAAAGATGGTGTGGAAGCTAAGAAAAAATCCAAGAAAAAGAAAGGTCTTGCCACTGAGCTTCTTAAAGATGAACGTTTTGCCAAATTTTTTGAAAATAAGGTATAGTCCCTTGGCCTTTTCGGTTGGAGTGATTTCATTTGCTTAAATATTTGTTTTAATCTTTCAAATCTCTACTTATTTTTACTGTTTTTATTTGTGTAAGCATGATCAGTATCCAAATGTAAAAGTTAATGGCAATAAGTTGGATGTGAATATGTAAGCAGAAGATGTATTTTGTACTTTCTTGATAGATGTTAATGGAGTATGTGTATTTGTGTGTGTGCGTGTACATCCATATATGTATATACACTATTGGTTATTTGGCACTAGTTTCACTTTTCTCCACAAAAAAGGAAAGGGCAAAGAATAACCAAAAAAACACTAGGAAAATGTTGCTCATCATAGTTGAGAAAAGAGGTTTTGGCACAAAACAAGCCGCTTTTTAGTCACAACTCACAAGGTACTGTTAATTTATGAGAACTTTATCAAAGATTTCTTATCTAAAAAAAATTGGTAGCGAGTACTGTTACAAAGATCCAAAAAGCTCAATTTTTGTTGCTTTTGCTATTTGATTCTTTTATTGGTAGCTCTTTTTTTCCCCTTCATGTGATGGGTTTATTTCCCTTACTTGAGACTATCCAGTTCTGACTGATATGACAGTGGCATTGTGTAGTTTTCAAACTATTTAATTTGGTTTTTGATTTCCCATAGTGATTAGATGCCCAACCCTTCATTGTCTCTTGGAATTATTTTGAGATACCAGACTAGTCTCCATTATGGAGTGTGCTCGTTATGCTAGTTTATGTGCTTCTCTTGTATCAAGTCTCAAAGAAAAAATGGTTTCTTTTGGTTGATGATCTTGCCTTTCCTCTTTATTTTTGAACCGAAGACTAGTTTTTCTTGATTTTTGACTACGTTCCATGCCTACTGTTTTTCTTAACCATCCAGGACTTCGAGGTTGATGAATTGTCACAAGAGTATTTGGCTTTGCACCCGTTGGCGCCTACAAAACAACCTTCTTTGGTTGAGGAACATTTTGAGCCTGTTGCCAGAGATGAAGACCAGAACTTGAGCGAGTCTGATGCATCAGATGCTTCTCTCTTGTCAGATGATGATCACACAGACCACAAGAATAGGAAGAAACTCCGAGTGCCAAGGTGCCTTTTCTATATTGAGTTTATTAATATATGTATTTTCAATGCACACAGATAGTTGATATTACTCATCTAGTCTTTTAACAAACCTCAATGTCGTGTACGCTCTTGAGAAGGGTCTGATTACAATAAACATATTTATATATTCTGATTTATTAAAAAGTAGCAAAACTTCGTTGTAAATTTATCGCCAAGTAGCAAATTTTCGACAAATATTAGGGATTTTGACATTGCTACCAGAATTCCTTTTTTGTACAATAGATTTTTCCCATGAGGTATATTACTGGGAATGTCGGAAACAACACTTGCTAGTGAGGGATTTGCTAGTATTTTGAGTCTGTTCATTCAATGAACGAGTCAAACTCTCTCTCTTATGAGGCTCATTTAGTTAAGATTGTGCAGAAAACCTGGATCTGCTTAAATGGTGTATTCTTCACACTTAAAACATGTACCCCACGAGGTGTTAACTGTAATAGTTTATATATAACAAAAAAAAAATAAGTCGTTTAGAGTGATCTTTTTTGTATACGAGTAAAACTGACTTTGTTCATAACCCAAAGAATGCATGAGCTGAGTCCAAGCCTAGAAAAGTTCATTGCACGTTGACACTCCAGTCACACATTTTTCTATCAAGAGGGGGTAACAACTGTTCCCGATAAGAGAAACGAATAAGAAGCTGGAGCTCAACCCACTAAAAGCCCCGGGAGAGTTATTATTATTTCATGACAGTTAAATGTGTATAGAGATCAACTTTGTTACACTTCATAGCTTCACATATTTGTTTCCTTTTAAGATCTTTCAATAGAATAATTCAACATTATTGCTCGTGCCTTTTTCAATATATCTTCGTTTGCAAACTTGCAGATTGTATGAGGTGAAGGATGAGAGACATGCAGATGCATTCTTCAACCGTGTCTCACTTGCAAATGAAGACTCTCTTCCTTTGGGCGAAAGGGTGGCTGCTATGACAAAAGGGGAGAAGGGTTCACGTTCTTCAAATGATGTGAAAATGGGACCTGGAGGATCAAGAGAGATATCCTTCATTTCTAGAAGTAGAGCAAAGTACAAGGAAGATGATGAGGACAGGGAAGATCAGAGGGGAAAGAGGAGGGGCGTGCAATCACTTGGGCTGAAGCCTGACAGATCATCGAGCTTTGGAGGCCGAGGACGGGGAAGAGGAAGAGGTCGTGGAGGAAGTAGAGGACGGGGAAGAGGAAGAGGCAGGTGGTGAATTTGTAAGTTGTGATCCGAATTTACTTATGGAGGGAAAATCCTGGTTTGACCTTTTTTTCGAAGACTTCGAGAAAAGATGATTTACGGAGTAGCCTCCGGTCAACTTTTGCTTGATTTTTGCTGGTATGGATATGCGCCTTCCCAAGTCCGTGGAGATGCCACCCAGTTATTTACTTTCAGAAAATTAATTTATAGTTTCGTTGTATCAAAAGTAATTTTTTTTTTTAATTTATTTTGTTGTTGAACATCCAAGTATTGCAGTGCGTAGAGTTGGTAGAATAGTAGTCTTGTCTGTTTGGCTACGGAAGTTTTTTTTTTTCTTTATTTTTTTTTTAGTTTGAGTCTGATTCTTAATTCTTGTCCAAGATAATAGTTTTTTGAGAGTGCGCTTCATTTAATATGATTTGAGTAGCCCAGTGCAAGGCCGGTTAACTTTGGTATTTGTTCTTAATTCTGCCTTATGTTTCGAGTTTACTTCAGAATCTCATTGTGCTTTAGTGAATTATGTTTCAAGTAATTTAATGTACCGAAAAACTTTTTCTAAGCTTCTGAATAATCCAATTATTAATAAACCTTATTTCAGACTGTAATGATCCAATGGTGTCTCTTATTTTTCTTTTGAAAATCAACAAATAGCTGAATCTTCTGTATTACGGATACAATGTGTAATCTCTTTCCATTTGTTCCGGTTTTAATTTTAGAATGTATTAGCTTTTTTTTCTTATGTATTATTAATTTTTCCCATTCAGGTCCATGCCCAATCAGCCGTCATTATACTCATACCGAGAGACTCCCATGGTCATGTTTCTGGTTCACTAATGGCTTTGGGATCTTGTGCGTGCAAATGATTCGAAGAGGTTGTGCTTACGCAATTACATAATTCAATAATATGCTTGATTTGAATGGCCCGGTATTCTCAATATAAAAAAAAAAATTATTACATAATTCATTACTGGCATCACATTCATAGGAATACTGGGAGTAAAGTAATATTAAAGATCCTGAACACCAAGCACAACTTGGTCTAAAATGCATGGTTTAGTACGTTGATTTATTGGTACGCAATCATCTGAATGTATTGGCACACCATCACGTTGAGCATTTGATACAAATAGTTTGACGAGGACATGCTTCTTGATTGGAAAAATAAGAAATGCAAAATGTCACGAGTCTTTTCTTGCTTTGAAGGCATTGTTAACTTCAACACCTATTCTTGTTATTCCGGAGCGAGGGTTGGGCTATTCGGTGTATTGCGATGCATCGAAAGAAGGATTAGGTTGTGTTCTAATGCAACAAGGCGAGGTCGTGGCTTATGCATCGAGGCAGTTTAAGGTTCATAAAAAGAACTATCCAACTCATGATTTAGAGCTTGGAGTGGTAGTCTTTGCGTTGAAGGTGTGGCGGCATTACCTCTATGGCGAGAAATTCGAGATTTTTTCGGACCACAAATCGTTGAAGTATGTATTTACACAGTACGTCGAACTTTATTGATTTGCGAGTAAGTCTTGTCGTTGGGGCCACCAAACGAGAAAAGTCATTAACGAAGCGACGGTAATACCCGACCAACCCCATCTTAGGTCGCTCCTAATTGGTCACAACCTTAATTTTCGACGGATCAACAACAATCCATTCTCCGAAATAACATAGCCAAGTAAACTTACTTCACATAGCCAAAACTCGCACTAAGAAAACTTCACATAGAGCTTATACTCCCGAAGTATAGAAAGAACAATTCGGAGATGTTCTCGATGTGCCTTCTTGGTTGGCGAATAAATGAGAATATCATCGATGAAAATAACGACGAAAAGATCAAGATACGATCCAAAAATACGGTTCATCAAATCCATGAAAGCCGTAGGAGCATTAGTAAGACCGAATGGCATCACAAGAAACTCTTAATATCCGTAACGAGTTCGGAATGCCATCTTCTCGATATCATCCTTACGCACATGTAACTAATGATAACCCGAACGAAGATCGATCTTAGAAAAGAAACGAGAGCGTTGCAATTGATCGAATAAATTATCAATATGCAGTAGAGGATACTTGTCTTGATCGTCACGTGATTCAACTTACGATAATTAATACACATCTGCATCGATCCATGCTTCTTTGGAACAAACAACGCCGGTACTTCCCATAGTGACGAACTCGGGTGAATAAACCCCTTCCGCTCCAAGTCAATAATCTGCTCCCTAAACTCCTCCAACTCATCAAGAATTCAGAAATAATCAACATCGACTCTGGCCCCGAAACCTTCTCCTTTACAACAGATAAGCTAGCCATCATCACCAAAAGACTAGACAAAGAACAATGAGAATAGGGAGGCATATAACCGCATTCTCCTTGGAAAACAAAACCGATCCCCTTAAGAGTCCTCATCTCAACTTTACGCTTCTCATAGTCAATCACAGCCTGAAAGATCATCAACCAGTCTATCCCTAGAATGATATCAAACCCTAACATGCCGAATACCTAGATCAATACAACTTTGATCTTGAGTATTACCCAGGAAAGGTGAATGTTGTTGTAGATGTATTGAGTCGCAAGACTCGGTATTCTCTTGCATTTCTAGCTGCGGATGAGTGGGAAATAATCCGGGTGCTGAATGAGTTTGGCTTAGACTATGTCAAGGAAGCGGGGGTAGGAGCTACATTATTTACGATTAAAGTTACACTTTGATTACTTGAGTAGTTGACACGCAATGTCTTGATGACGAATTTGATGCATATCGTATTCACATTCTGAGCGAACAGGGACTTGATAGTTGGACAATAGCGGAAGATGGTGGGGTTCGATTCCTTATTTGTTCTAGAATCTATTTGAGATGAGGTTTTAAGGGAATCCCATCATTTGTGGTTGGTAGTTCATCCTGGGGGTACCAAAATATTTCATGATATTGCACGTCAATTTTGGTGGCCTAGTATGAAGAAAGATGTGGCATAATTTGTATCTCGTTGTCTTACTTTTCAGTAAGTTAAGGCCAAGCATAAGCATCTTGGTGATTTATTGCAACGGTTATCCGTTCCTAAGTGGAAGTGGGAATGGATAGAAATGGATTTTGTAGTGGGGTTAACGAGATCAAGGTGGGGTTGCGATACTATATGGGTGATTGTGAATAGTCTAACTAAATCTGCCCATTTTCTTTAGAATCGTACGATCGACTCAGTTGAGAAACTTTGTCAGAAGTATATAGATGAGATCATTCGGTTGCATGGGGCTCTTGTATCCATGGTTTCGGATCGTAATCCTCGTTTTGTGTCTCATTTTTGGTTGAGTCTTCAAGCGGCTTTCGGAACTACTCTTGTAATGAGTACAACTTTACATCCTCAAATAGATGGCCAGTCTGAACAAATGGCCAGTCTAAGTAGACGATCCATACTTTGGAGGATATTTTGTGGGCATATATTTTGGATTTTGATGGTAGATGGGAAGAGTACGTAAGTTTGATAGAATTTACGTACAACAATAGCTATCATTCAAGCATTAACATGGCTCCATTTAAGGTACTTTATAGAGGTCCATGTCGTTCTCTGATATGTTGGGCAAAAGTTAGTGATGTTGCACTATTTGGACCAAAGTTGGTTCAAGAGACGACTCGGAATGTTCAATTAATTAGATATAGATTGGAAATGACATGGAGTCATTTCAAGAGTTATATGGATGTGCGTAGACGGCCATTATCTTTCAAAGTAGATGATCATGTTTTTCTCAAAGTATCTATAAAGAAAGGGATAATGAGATTTGGTAATAAAGGGAAGTTATCACCAAGATACATTGGTCCATTTATGATACTTGAGTGCACTTCAGGTGTTTTACATCTTGATGTTGCTGAAGTACATTCGAGATCTATCACATATGATTTCCTTTGATGACTTGTATGTCGAAGAAGATGTTCTGTATGAGGTGAAGTCGATTCAAATATTGGACGTAGAAGAGAAAACGTTGAGGCAGAAAATGGTTCGCCTTGTCAAAGTATTGTGGAAAAGGTGATCAAGCAAAGAAATGATATGGGAGCGTGAAGCGGAGATGCGTGCTTAGCATCCAAAGTTGTTTACTGACTCCGGTATGTTTTATTTTTCTTGCATAGTGCCTACGAATTTTGGGGACAAAATATCCTAACGTGGGGAGGATGTAATTTCCTGAAAATTTTGAGCAAATTTTTTTTATTTTAATAATATTATATAAGATACTATAATATTATCATTATGCATTTCTTGATGTGGTTGTAGTGTTTGTATAACTGTGTTGTTATACGTAATGTGTTGGCCGTTACGTTGTTACATATCATGTTGCGTTATGGACGTGTGTTGCCTTATTGTGTGGTGAGTCATTAGGCATTGACACGTTAATATATTATATATATATTAGCGTATCAGCGTTAAGGATGTGAGATAGGGTGGTGCGTTGGTCGTTGTAGTGTTTCATTATTCATTTGAAAGCTCTATCTGATTGAATGCTTTCCATACTGCAGTTTTGTATTTTAGACATAACTCTTGGACTGTAATTCTGATTAAGGCCTTTTTTATATTGATGGAAATTTATTTCAATTATCTACAACTTTCGTGTTTTGACTGAAAGCTAATTTGAAATAGGGTGACTTCGATCGATCGAACTATCAATCGAAGTGTACAAAATTTGGCCAATCTCTTTTAATCGGTCGGACCACTACTTGGATCGATCCAACTTCTTCTTATCTGGATTAACGTATTGACTTGTCACTTAATCACCTCCCATTTGTTCTTTTTCTTCTTAGCACGAATTGGAGAGTGAGAGAAGAGGGTAAAACCCACTTTTGATCAATTCTTACTTGATCATCATCATTCGTTCATCTCCTGAGACTTAAACATACATTTTCGAAATCGTGAATCCTAAAGGTACGTTTTGAACTAGTCTTGTCTTCTCATTTTACCGTTTGATTTTCTTGTTTTCCATGCCCATTCAGGTTGGAGAAAACAAAATAGATATTATCGTTCCGTGTTTCTAATAAACACCTTTCTTGGTTAGGTTTGTAATAGTCTGAGGGTCATAACTAGATCATTCTCAAGCTTGAAGTTTTGGCATTTCCGTGGGTTACCATCTAGCTTCGGGATTCGTGTGGCGTTGAGACGTCAATGCTTTTTCATTGTAATCGTGAGACAATGTGTTGAGGTAATTTTATTGATTTCCGACTTTATTTCTGTTTTTTCGTGCCTTGTTTGCACGTGAAAGCGATTGGAAATTATTTTTTCTTATTGTTCGTAGATCATTTCATGATTTAGACATATTTTGATTTAGAGGTGTTTGATATGTCGTTTGCGAAGTGAAGTTTGGACTCGAATTGGAATAATTTGGGGCTTTTCTTGCATGAATTCTCGGATGTCTTCTAGCTTGGTGCGAAGTACGAGTAGTCTTCAAAATAACAGTATAATTGCGAGTTTATGTGTTTTACCTTTTGGGTTATTTATGTGTTTATATTTTGGGTTATTTATGTGTTATCCATGTTGCTATGATTAATGTTTCATGTTTATAATCATGCGTTTAAAAGTAAACATGACTCCTTTTGATACATTACATGACATTATGTGGCGTTATAACATTTTCAAGTGAATTTGGAAAAGGTTGATTTGAAATTGAAATGTGTTGGCAATGTATTTCAAAATTGGAAAATGTATTCTTAAAAGCAGCGTAGATTTTTCTAATGAAATATGAAAGGCGATGTTTAAAATGCGATGGCGTAGAAAATGCGATGGCATAGATAAGGCGATGCCTTTTTTTATATGGTGTTGTAGCACCCCAGCTGTGCGTGGGCGAGCATGTGTGGGCAGACGTCGGCAAGCGGGCACGTTGGTAGGCTACCATGCTGGGCAAGCTACTACAGTGTATAGGGGGGGCAACCACTCGTCCTACATCGTCCGGGTAATGGATGAGGATGTGCTTTATAAGTAAAAAAATGAATCTACTAAATACAATGCGTTT